>JAAGKR010006952.1:0-39815 GCA_011419295.1 Clarias macrocephalus
AGCACCACCTGGACATCCAGCGGTTCAGCGACCATAACCTGCTGTAAGCTATGTCGTCACGTCTCATTGGGATGGGGCCAGAGCAAACTACTTCTTTGGACATCGCCTTTGCTAGTTTAAACATCTCAGTAAAGTTCCTCTTACTAACCTCTGACTGACGAAGGCGTATATCGTTAGCTCCAGCATGTACCACTGTCTTAGAGAACCTATGCTGTCCTAGAGCCCTAAGATTACCTGCTATGTGCTCTGGCTCCCGGGATCCACCTAACCACTGCTTCTGGTGCCCCTAAAGGCCTAGGTAATTTCACGTGCCTCAGTATAGAGTCTCCTATAACCAGAGCTCTTTCTGGTTTTTCAGCAGGTGCATCACTGAGGAGAACGAACCTGTTGGACACGTGCAGAAGAGGTGTGCTCCGGTGGGCAAGCCTTAGCGTTAGCTTTGGCTGAACGAGTATGTGAGGACTCTAATGCCGGAGTCGGGGGCTGGTTATCTCCGCCTGCGGCACCCAGACTTTCTGCTATAACGCTGCTCTCGCGCTCTCTAACCCTCTCTAAAGTCTGGATGCGCTCCTCTAATGCTGATATCTCCTTTAGAGTGCTAACTAGCACACACCTATCACATGTAAAAGTATCACTAACGATGGCGGAAGAATGTCTAAACATCCTGCACTCCACACACTGCATAAGTGAATTAGTATATATTATAGCATACATGAGTCGGAGTTTAATCATTTGGAGCTGGATTCTGTTCGTTGTTCTTAGACGAAGAAACTCGCGGGTTCTCCAAAAAGCGCAAAAAACGGAAAAAAGGATGAAGCCGAGTATTATTAAAATGTGAGAATTAGTTGCTATTAATATTATTATTGTATAAACTGAAAAGCTATATAATTTAAACGCTGATACAAACGCAAAACTTTTGCGGCAACGTTACAAAAACAGGAAGCTACGTCACCTCCTATTCTATATCCCATTACAGGTGGCAATAAGACATGACGCAATTAATCTTGCTTTCATTTTTTTTTTCATCATAAAATCCTGCCATTTTTAACTGAAAAATGAAGACATTTTAATATCTGCTTTATATACATCGTCTTAAATAGTATTGTAGTTGCTGTAAAGATACAATATGTAATCTAGAAAACATTCTTGTTCACTCTATGGATAAGACTGTTTTGTTCCAAATTATTAATTTATTCTTTATTGCTTTTTACTAAATCCACGAACAAGGCCAAGAGCTCTAAAGCTTCTGAGTCAAGAGAGGAACAAACAGCATGAGCTAGGGAAGGCATTATTCAGAAATGTTACACAGGAACTGGGTCAAAACCAGAATTGTAAAAACAGAATACAAAGCCTCAGTGAATGTCTGGTGGCAGATAATAAATACATCATGGGAATCCTTACACACTGATAAGCCGTAACATTAAAACCATTAACATTCAAATCTCCTAGGTTTTAGGTTCCTCTTGTGCTACCAAATAAGCTCTGGCTCTTCGGAGTATAACTCCACAAGACCTCTGATGAGTGCCTTTCTATCATAGGCAGGCTGGTCTTTTCGTTAGCAGTCTGTGGGATTGGACTGGACTGGCAAGCCTTTGGTCCCCACAGGCATGCATGGACCTCTTATTCCCGTTAATTCCTGTTTGTTTGTTTTTCCCTTTAGCCATCCGCTCCACATCATTAATCATTACTGGTTCCAAGGACCTTTTACAATGGCGTGGCATCAGCAACCCAGAGCCTCACCTACCTGAGCGACCATTACCCACTTCCTAAGTTCATGTGTGTGAATAATGAAGAGGCATGATCTGAGTTAAGAAATTCTAATGTCAGGCTGAATGACATCAAAAATTATCTCTGTACAAGAAGGAATACGGGAAAGAGTAAACCAGTAAGCGCAAACAGAGGAACAATAAACACCACAGTCTGGCTGAGACAGCACAATATGGATTTTGTTCCTGACTGGCTGAATGAGGGAGAAATACTGTAGTAATTACTTTAAGAAATAAATCTAAGTCACCATAACTTTTATCATATTATGTGTTAATTTTAATCTTTGGAGGTAGGGATTTTAGAGAATTGCAAAGCATTTACAGTGCCTTGCAAAAGTATTCACACCCTTTGAACTTTACAAATTTTGTCACATTACAACCACAAATGTAAATGTATTTTATTTAGGGTTTTATGTGACAGACCAACACAAAGTGGCGCATAATTGTAAAGTAGAAGGCAAATGTTTTTCAAAATGCATTACAAATAAATATCTGAAAAGAGTAGCTTACAATTGTATTCCACCCCCCCCCCCCCCCGCCCCGCCCCGTGTCAATACTTTGTAGAACCACCTTTACTGCAATTACAGCTGAAAGTCTTTTGTGGCACGTCTCTACAAGCTTTGCACATCTAGAGAGTGAAATGATTGCCCATTCTTCTTTGCAAAATAGCTCAAGCTCACTCAGATTATGTGGAGAGAATCCGTGAACAGCAATTTTCAAGTCCTGCAACAGATTCTCATTTGGAATTAGGGCTGAACTTTGACTGGGTCGTTCTAACACATTGGTATGTGGTTCTTTTCCTGGAAGGCTGTCTTTGGTTTACGCCAAACATGTCCTCAGTTCTGGTGTCCAAATAATTCAATTTTGGACTCATCTGTCCAAAGAATATTATTCCAGAAGTCCTGATCTTTGTCAACATTCTCTCTGGCAACTTCAGTCTGGCCTTTATGTTTCTCTTAGAGAGCAAAGGTTTCCTCCTTACACACGTCCCATGGAAGTTAAACTTGTGCAGTCTCTTTCTAATTGTAGAGGCATCACGTTCACATCAACAGTAGCCAGAGTCTGCTGTAGGTCCCGTGATGACATTTTAGAGTCTTTGGTGACCTCTTTTAGCATATTGCAGTCTACTCTTGGGGTGAACTTACTGGGATGACCAGACCTGACCATGATGGCTCTCCACTTGTAGACTATTTTCCGGACAGTAGAATGACTGATTTTAAAATCTTTTTAAATCCCTTACCAGACTCATAGACTGCTATAGTTTTTTTTTTTTTTTTTCTGAAGACCTCAGGGAGCTCTTTTGCTTTCACCATGGTGTTCATTTTCACACCAACAATAAGGAGCACACCAATATAAATGTCTGAGGTTTAAATGGGGCAAGCTTCAGGCCATATCCACACGTAGCCGGGTATTTTTAAAAAGATTTTTCTCTTGATTTTTGGATGATTTTTCTTTCATCCGCACGCAAACTACGTTTTTGGTCGTTGAAAACGCAGCTTCTGGAAAACTCCAGCCAAAGTGAAGATTTTGCAAAACTCCGTATTCAGTGTGGTGTTGTGTGGACAGGGGAAACAGAGATTTCAGCTTGTTGTAACGTCACCTTGTGCCGATAATGTAACTGTCTGTGTGCTCGTCTACTTAATTTGTGCAATAGCGGACGTACGTACAGTAAACTAGTGGACTTTTTACATGCGTGTACACACACGCGCAGTTACTCACACATTATGTTAATGAACAGAAGTGCCTGAATGTACCACTAAGCTCACTGCTGCTACATACGGTACAAAACTCCGACTACACAGACCCCGCAGGCAGCGACGGCAGTTTGGGACGAGACCCGGTCGGACTTCTACAAAGCGCAACAGGTAATGACGCTTTGTCTAAGCTTCTGATTGACCCCGTTGATTACGGAGGCTCCTAACAGCGCTTCACAGGGCGTTTTGCGTTTTCACATGGACAAAGATATTTTTAAAAAACAAATAAGAAAAAAAAATCAGTTTTTAAAATACACGGCTATGTGTGGACATGGCCTCACTCAAAATGCTGAGTAATGATCTACTAATCATGTGTACCTGGTGTGATCCACCGGTGTGTGATTTGAGCCATTTTAAATAGGAATAAATGTGAGGGTGTCCTAATTTTTTCCTCAGTTAGAACATGGATTTTGTAGAATTACAGTTACAGAAGATCTTGAGAAGTCTTTTTTTTTTCAGTTTTAATTGTTTAGTTAAATTACTTTAATCTCTCAGTATTGTGAACATTGAGATCACATATCCATATATTAAGAAATGTTACAAAATACTCAGGCTTTCATAGGATGTCCTAATTTTTTCACATGACTGTAAAGCATGAATATGCTTTGATCAAAACTATTCCATTGTAGCTCTGTCTGATTGTTTAGGGTCAATCTTCTGCTGGAAGGTGAACCTCTGCCCCAGGCTCAAGTCTTTTGCAGAATCGATCAGATCTTACAAGAAGACCTTCTTCCACATATTTGCTGTGTCCCCCACATGTCTTGTCGCAACCTACAAACGGGGCTTTTTATGGATTTCTTTCAACAATGCCTTTGTTCTGGTCCCTTTTCCATAAAGGCCTGAGCCCATATTCACAAAGCCTAAAAAGTCCTAACTGGTGATTTAGAAAACTTTTTAGAGCAACTCAAAAACCTTTATCTTAGTGAGGGGGTGTGGTCGACCCCGTTGCTAGGAATGATGCAGCAGTTCAAGGACTGTGATTGGTTGATAAAAAATAAGCGCTGACCTCTGTAAAGGTATTGAAATGAGCCCCTCGTAAAAATAGAATAAATGATAATAGAAGAGACAGTAAAATCATATTGTTTGCATATAATGAAATTGTATAATCATGACGACAGACTATTTTATGCAAAGTTTCTGTTATAGGCTAGTTATTTCATAAGATAATTAAACAGTCAAATGTTGAAAATGTGTCTACAATTTCCACACAGTAGTTAGTATATTTAAGTTCTTACATTTATTTACTAAACTGATTTCATAACTTGTAATCCATTTCAGATTGATGGGAGCAAATGGCTCAGCTTTTACCAATTTAAGTCTGTTTAAGTTGCACTTTTGGATGGAAGGAAGTAAAAGAACAAGAAAACCTAATTGGACAGAAGATCAGTGTTTACTTTTAGTTTCATGTTCAGTGTTTGGAGAATATTTCTTCTTTCAGCCATTTTGTCATCTGCTATCGAAACTCTTAAGCCTCTTAAAAGTCCTCCTCTCGACTCTTAACAATTTTTACCGTAGGGGCTGTTTTTAGGGCTAAGATGTTTTGTGAATCTTTTTTATCTTTACTAAGATTTAATACTACATTTAAGGCAAAATTCTAAGAAAATGTCATAATTCTAAGATTTTTCTTAGAATTACATCACTAGGAGCAGCTTTTAGGCTTAAGAAGCTTTGTGAATACGGGTCCAGATTTGTGTAGTGCACAACTAATAGTTGTCCTGTGCACAGATTCCCCCACCTGAGGTGTGGATCTATGCAGCTCCTCCAGAGTTACCATGCGCCTCTTGGTTTCTTCTCTGTTTAATGCTATCCTTGCCCAGCCTTTCAGTTTAGGTAGACGGCCATGTCTTGGTAGGTTTACAGTTGCCTACCAGTGCCTACAGTGCCATACTCTTTCCATTTTTAGATGATGGATTGACCAGTGATCTGTGAGATGTTTAAAGCTTGGGATATTTTTTTTTTATCATCCTTCAGTCTTATCCACAACTTTATTCCTGACCTCTCTGGGAAAAAAACCTGTTGATATATGGCATTTGTGGAACTGTTGTATAAAAAGAATACTACACACAAGGTCATTCTGTTGTACTGCATATCAGCATGGCTGTGATATTTTCAGTACTTGGTCTGCACTCTTGTGTCTGTGACCACATCATTGTCATGCTGATATTCCAAACAATAGCACTTCCTCTTGTGTTCCTTGGGCTACATGATGCTGTTTGTTCATTAATGTTCTCTAAAAACCTCTGATGGCTTTACAGAAAAGTTGTTTTAATATTGGTATTAAATTACACACAGGTAGGCTCTAATTTGATGACTTCTGGAGGCAGTTGGTTCTACTAGATAAGATAGGGGTATCAGAGTAAAATACAAATGCACTACTTTCAGATTCTTGATTGTAAAAACCTTTGAAAACTATTTATCATTTTCCTTTCACTTCACAATTATGTGCCACTGTGTGTTGGTCTATAATAACAGTCAAATAAAATACATTCAGGGCGGCACGGTGGTGTAGTGGTTAGCACTGTCGCCTTGCACTGCCAGGGTCCGGGTTCGATCCCCGGCCTGGTTCGATTCCCGTCTCTGTGTGCATGGAGTTTGCATGTTCTCCCCGTGCTTGGTGGGTTTCCTCCGGGTACTCCGGTTTCCTCCCAAAGACATGTAGGTTAGGCTAATTGGCGTTTCCAAATTGCCCGTAGTGAGTGTATGTGTGTGTGTCTGTGCCCTGCGCCATGGATTGGCACCTTGTCCAGGGTGTACCCTGCCATGTGCCCTAAGTCTCCTGGCATAGGCTCCAGGCCCCCCGTGACCCTGAATACAGGATTAAGCGGTATAGATGATGAGTGAGTGAGTAAAATACATTCATGTTTGTGGTTGTTGTAACGTGACAAAATGTGGACAAGTTCAAGAGGTATGAATAATTTTGCAAGACACTGTATGCATTCTGTTTCCTTTGTAAGCCACATACAGCACTGCTCACTCCGGGCATCCAATATGGGAAACCATTTTTTTAAATTAAGAATTCTTACAAAATAACTGCTGGGTAGTAAATCGATCTAGATAAGATCAAGGACCAGAGCATTGCCCTTAATCTCACTAAATGTCTCAAAACAAGCTCATTGACAAAACCATTTCTCACCAAACTGGAGTCAGTGAATGAAGTGAGTTGCTCATTCTACTGTATGGCTTACATGGTCTTGACTATGGCATGAGTGGACTGCAAGCAATTAAATGGTCTCTGTTTCAGTAGTGTATAGAAATAAATGGACATATCAATAAGTTCACCCAGAGACAGAGTTATGTATGGGGGACATGGGCGATTGCACAGTACAAGCATGAAAAAAAAAAAAAAAGTCAGAATAGTGCTGACATTTGCGCAATCGATTTCCTATCGCTCATTTGCACGTCACATTTTCTCATGTCACTGTGTGGGTTAATTAACCTTGTTGGCACCCTGATTCGAGTTTGTAAGCTAGACCAGCTACTGAGTGAGCAGGTTTCACGGTGGTTTGTCACTCAGTGTATGAGATGGGGAGGGGGACAATGAGGTAGACTTTGCGTCACATCTTCCATTGGAAGCCAAACTGCGGGGGTGGGTAGGAAAGCAGAAAGAAGAAGAGACAAAAGATAAAGTTATGCTAAGATGGCATCTCATTATAAATATAATATCATGCATCTAAAGAAATAAGCTAGTATAACACTTATTTTTTTTCTAACATGTTGCCATATTGTTAGCTTACATTACATTGGATACAATTTTACATAATTTGTCAGATGACAAACAAAACCATTACCACCTTAGGAGCTTTCACTCCGGTGACGCCATAGGTTTTCTGTGATTGCACTGAGGTCCTGAGCTCATTCAGAGGACTTTCCAATCGTTTAGAAATTTTATCGACATAATGCTAATATTTCTTTGTATTGTTTTTTGTGTGATTTATTGAATCTGTTGCAGCACGCCTGTGTAGAATTAGTCAAGCAAGGTTGTTTGGTACAGTTTGTGCATAAATTGTGCATAATGACTAGTCTGAAGTGAAGGCGAGTTCAGCAGAGCAACATACAAAGTAAATAAGTTCATTAGTGGGAACCTGGTCATCAGTTTCATTAGCAGATTTAAGCAACCTTATGTGCTGTCTCATTCCACCAGCTTTCATACTTATTCAAGCAGCATATTGGTATAGTGCCCATGATTTACCAGTGCCTTCCTATAACTTGGTCACCTCTGTTAGGTCACCTCTTTGAGGGCAAAGTCAACTTAAAACCATTATCAGAAACTTTAGGCAGGCATGGGTCAAGTGATTAGCGAAGAACAATGAACTCGCAAAAACAGCACTCCATGGTGAGGGAATTATAAGATGTGAATTTGAACATGACATCACACACACTCTATTTTCTACTGTATTATAAAAAAAAGTTTGAGAGCATGAAAAAATGTTTCTTAAGTATTTCCTATGAAGTACTGTAGAATACACTGCCCATCAAAAAGAGGAACCATTTGGATTTAACTAAGCAGAAAGTTATTCTATTGGATATTTACTGCAGTGATTAATATAGTTTAGCTGGCAACAATTTATTTAACCCTAAGTGATGTCAGAAGAGGTGGCACAGTGAACTTATTGGTTAGCACTGTTGCCTTGCACTCTGGGTTTGATTCCTGCCTCAGGGTCTGTGTGCATGGAGTTTGCATGTTTTCCCTGTGCTTGGTGGGTTTCCTCTTGTTACTCTAGTGAAAATTAGGCTAATTGGAGTCACTAAATTGCCCATAGTGTGTGAATCAGTGTGTAAGTGTGTGTGCATGCCGTGTAATAGATTGCCACCACATCCAGGATGAACACTGCCTCATGCCCGAAGTCTTCTGGAATAGGCTCCAGGCCCCTGTATACAGGATAAAGCGATATAGATGATGAGTGAGCGAGTAAGTGAGTGATGTCAGAAGCCATATCCTGTGGCCATGGCACAATATGAAGAGAACTCAAGAGATTAGCGGTCGCCAGCTCCACAAGTCATGGTAGGTTCTGCCAGTCATGGAAGAGTATGAATTGGTGGAGCATAAAAAAAAAAAGAACAAAAAACCTGTTGATGAATGGCATTTGTGGAACTGTTGGATAAAAAGAATACTACACACAAGGTCATTCTGTTGTACTGCATATCAACATAGCTGTGATATTTTCAGTACTTGGGCTGCACCGTTGTGTCTATGACCACATCATCGCCATGTTGATATTCAGAACAATAGCACTTCCTCTTGTGTAATATACCTTGTGCATAAAGCAATACAATGAAAAGTATTGATTGCTTTATGAGATTGCAGATTTAATAGTCTGTTTTGTCTTCTTTTTGTAAATGAATCTATTAATTTCTTAGGAATCGTTGTGCAGGGAGTCTAAACTGACACTATTATTATTATTATTATTATTATTATTATTATTATTATTATTACTCAAAAGACAATTTGTTAACTTGAGGTCTTGGTGTGGTCTTGTGATTAAGGAAACGACAGTGACTCTCTGCAATTTGAGGCCAAGGGTAGCTTTAAATAGTCACATTACTAATGATGAATCGATAGGAGACAGAGGATGATTTAGCATCCCGTTTGGAGACTAATGACACTCCAGGCGCGGGATCCACTGAGCGTTAATGGAGACGCTGTTGGGGTTTGCCAGCATGAGGCGAATTCTGCCAATTTGTCTAAAAAAAAAAAAAAAAAAAAAACATATTACCAAATTTAACTGGTACAGCTTGAGGGGGTAAAAGGTATATATTATTTACATATAAAGGATGAAATGAACAAGACTGTGCCTTAATGCAATACAAAGCAACAGTAAATTCATTCCTTTTTTTGCTTTTCTTTTTAACAATTGAAACTTTAATGCACAGCAGCATTGTTAAAGTCACTGAAGTACACTTTGATAATTTTGAAAAAGTGAAGGGTGTTTATGTGCGCAAATCCAATTGAGCATGCAGCCATAGCACCGGATGAAGAGCGCAATAAGGACTGATCGTTGAGAGGTGTTTGTTCAGCTCAATGACTCAATACACACAGAAAAAAAAAAAAGTTTTATTTTTCATTCTTTTAAAATCATGGGATTTACCAACATGCTTGTGAGTACTGCTTTTACAGAGGCTTTTTGTGTTCTTTAACTAAGAGCCAAACACAGATTGTTTAAGCACAATACTAAATAATTCACTTATTTGTATAGAGCTTTTAACGATTGTTATTGTCACAAAGCAGCTTCATACAATCAAAAGTAAATCATGGAAATGTGTATGAAATGTGAAAAATGTACATGAATTAAAAACAATTAGATAGTCCCTGATGAGCAAGCGGAGGGTGAAGGTGGCAAGGAAAACCTCCCTGAGATGCTAGTAGAAAGAAGCCTTGAGAGGAACCAGACTCAACAGGGAACCCATCTCATTTGTGTGATGACCGATGGCAGGAATTGTTTTGCAGTACCGTGTGTTAGGCAGCTGGAAGTTCAATATAAGAGTTGATGTCTTTAAGTTATTATGGAGTCCAGTTTGTTATTGGAGGCGCAGGTAAACTGTATGAAATTCCAGTCCTGAACTATTGGGCGATTGCAATCACAAGTACTCAGAGAACAGATGTTTACAAAAGCTGAGGTCAGGACCGTCTTCACGATAAAGTGGAACCATCTTCAGTCACCTAAGCAGAACACACAGGGCATCTATGCGACGACATCTCCAACCACCCAAGTACAATACCGACCCACCAGAAAGACTTTGTGGTAAACGCTCCATACATAATGTATCTACAAGTCAAAGGTTTGAACACAAGATTGGATTCATGTTTTACATTCTAGCACAATACTGGAGGTTTCATAACTACGAAATGACACATATGGTATTAGATAATCTAGTAACAACAACTACAACAACAACAACAGTCATTTGTTATTTTAAGTCACGAAGGTCAGCTGTTCTGGAACAGTTCTTGCAAGAACAGTATTGTCGAGTGCATTTGCAAAACCCATCAAGCACCATAATGAAACTGGCTCTCATGAAGACCATCCCAGAAAAGCAAGACCAAAACTTACCTCTGCTTCAGAGGAAAAGTTTATTTAGAGTTACCAGCGTCAGAAATCGTCAATTAACAGAATGAAAAATGAAAGCTTTACAAAGTATGATTAGCAGACACATCTCGATTTCAACTGTCCAAAATATGTTATTGCGTATTCTGTATATCTTCCGCATATTGTCCGCACGGTGTAAAAAAAAAAAAGAAAAAAAGAAAAACCCTGGAGTTAAAAGGTGTGTAAAATGCTTGCTCAAATATGCTGCTTCCCTATGGTGTTACCTTATTTCCCAATTATTTTCCTAAAAGATGGTATCTAAAATCAGGTTTTAGACTCATATTGATGGTAATATCCTATCCTGCTAGCTTAGTTCATTATCTTAATTCTTCACAAAAAGAGAACTCTGGGTAATAAAACTAAATCTCAATTTCGAAAGGAAAACAAGCCAGACTTGGGCGAGTATGCTATAGAATAAAGTACACTAGCTCTAAAAATCATCATCATGTAGATTCTGGTAAAGTAATGAAGCAGCACCTCAGAGAATTGGCCAGGAGAAGTGGACGAGAGCAAGTTGATCAAAACATCAACCATCTAAAGTAAACAGCTGCACTTTTAAATTCCTCAGATGCTACCCCCATGTTTGAGCAGAGTGCTCTTCACTTCCACCCTCCTCTGAGACACACAGCAGGAAAGATCAAGTTTTAATCAGGCTTCTGATGAGATTTTAATCTGAAAAAATGTGCACTTCGGGGTTTCTGAGAAGTTAAGTAAATGTCAAAAGCAAAGGAAGAAGAATTAGAACGATGAAAGCTTGTTAATGGTGTCAACTCATCAAATGCTACCCACTCAAACTTGAAGTTTGAAAATTAAATAACCAACTCTTTCCTCTCCTCCTGGCTTTGAGGTATCCTTCCCTGATAGACGGCTGTCTGAAGTACACACTTTTATGCTTTAAAGCTTCTCAAAAGCCTGATTAAGCCATTTCCTTTCCAAGGGGCCCACTTGCTTGTTGCTCGCTCAGTCCCTTGTCCTTTTGAGACTTGAGTACTTCATCTCCAGACTGGTTTTTCTGCACGCACCATCAGGTCCTTACAGGTGTTCCAGAATAAAGCAGTATAACTTGTGCACCCCACATTCCACTTCAGAGTTCCCTTTCAAAAGCTACAGTCGATGCTGTGTGAAAACGCTATGGGAACATCTCCTTGTTCAACCGGTTGTGAAGCATGTGTGTATCAAACATGGCCAAATCTTGGCTTATACAACCATGGTCAGGTGACGTCATCTGATGAGGTGCTGCACCGGCAGGTTATAAATAGGAGTGAACTGGAAACATCCTCATGTCTTTTTGTCTTCAAGGACGAAATTGTGTTTATGTGTGTGTGCAACGCAGATAGAAAGAAAGAAAGAAAGAAAGAAAGTGTTAAATTACTCACCAATATGGTAGAGTTTGAGAGGAGATACGTGCCTCCTTGTGAGAGATCTCTCTTGGATGGCGATCTCCACACTTTTTGTTTTGAGCGTTTGGGGGAAGAGCACACTCTCCTCGGGCTCGAGGGAGAGTGTGAGCATGAAGATTTCCTCCCTATTAAGGTGCTTCCTGGCTCATTCGTGAGGTTCACGTGGCGATCTTGCAGACGCGCATGAGACAGAATTCTCCTTTTCTCTCGCACTCGCCGTATCAGGAAGCTTTAGCATCCACTTCTCAAGCGCGCCCCGGCTCTTCTTGTGAATGAGCGGAAGAGACTTCCTCTCTAAAAAAGCCCCCAAGCGCTCAAAGTTACATGATAGGTTTCTGTCCAGGGGAGGGGCCTCAACGATGGTCCCTTCCCTTCTTTGGCGACCTCCATGACAAGTTAACTCATTCATGGAATAAACCCTATTCATCCCCTGTTTATTCTATTCTATGGCTGCCATGGTCGCCATGGAAAGACATCTATGGCTTAACCTCACAGGCATCAAGGACCGGGATCACATTTTCCTCCTTGATGCCCCCATCTTGCCTTCTGGCCTCTTTGACGTGCCCAGGACCACGGGGGTGTCGCCACAACACAGGATGTTCCTGAGGTTCGCTTTCGAGTGCAAAGCTTACCAGTATCGGGTCCTTCCAATTGGCCTAGCCCTGTCACCCCGCACGTATATAAAATGCACAGATGCAGCTCTGGCTCTATGATTCCAGCGCATCCGTATTCTGAATTATATAGAAGACTGGCTGATCCTGGCTCAGTTTTAGCAGCTAACGCTTTGACATGGAGATGTTGCTCACCTAGCTCCTAGCTCACCTCCACTCTTTAGGATTAAGACTCAACGCCGGGAGAGGCATTCTCTTTCCTGCTCAGAGGACAATGTATTTTGGTGTCATATGGAATTTGGTTACAATGCAGGCACAGCTGTCTCCTCCATGTGTCAAATCCATTCTCAATACCCTAAAGGAAATCAGGCTAGGCGAGAAAGTGATTGTTCATTACTACTGTGCTCACGCCGCTGGAAAAACCTAGTGCACCAGTTTCTGCCTTGGGTACAGGACAAGTTCCCTCAGGGCGATTTACATTCCAGGGCATATGTAGTCACGCAAATCTGGGAGAGATTTTATGTAGCAGAGGTGGACCTCTTTGTCTCACAAGAAAGAGCACAATGTCCCCTTTACTACTTTCTGACTCTTCCAGCTCCCCTGGATGCAATGACCCGTACGTGGCGCAGATTACGTCTTTATGCATTTCCCCTGATAGCTCTGCTCCCGGGAGTCCTGGCGAAGGTCCGTCAACAGGGTTTGCGCCTCTTATTGATAGTGCCCAGGTGACCAAAGAGAGTGTGGTTCTCGGCTCTAATATCTCTCCTCGATGGCTCACCATGGGTGATTCGAGTGAGGAGGGATCTTCTGTCTCAGGTGCAGGGGACAATATTTCATCACCGGCCAGAGCTCTGGAACCTTCATGTCTGGCCCCTGAGGGGGACCAATTAAGAAATGCTGGTTTTCCATCCAGTGTAATTGAAACTATTCTAAGTGCTAGGGCTCCCTGCACTAGGAGAACTTCTTCCCTCAAAACTATTTGAAAGTTGGTGCATGGCAAAACATGTAGACCCAGTCCACTGCCGAATTGTTTCAGTGCTAGAGTTATTGCAAGAAAAGTTGTCCTCCGGCTTATGCCCTAGTACTCTCAGAACGTAAGTAGTCGCTATTTTGGCTTGTCATGTTCTGACTGTTGGGGTTTCTGTGGGAAAGCACCCTTTAGTTGCCTGTTTCATTTGTGGAGCTAAACAGAAGACTACTAGCGCGATGGTCCCTTCTTGGGACTATAATGCTCAAAGGTCTGATTGACACTCCTTTCGAACCACTAGAGTCAGCGGCTGGCAGGCTTCTGACCCTTGAGATGTTTTTTTTTATTCTTTGAAGAGAATTGGGGATCTTCAACCTGCCTAGACTTTGCCCCTGGGTTATTCAAAGCTAGTCTGCATCTTCACCTGAACTATCTTCCGAAAGTTCCAATCTCGACCATGCACCCAGTTCTTCTTGAAGCCTTCTGTCCTCTGCCTTTTACAGCTCCGGAGCAGGTAAGACTTCACTTACCGTGTACAGTACGCGCTCTTCAGATTTACGTCCACTGCACTAGACAGTGGCGTAAGTCAGAGCAGCTTTTTATTTGCTATGGGGGCCGCAATCCAGGGGCGGCCGCCACTAGATGAACTGCTAGCTGTCACATTGGACATTCGCCTCTAGGAATCAGGGCTCATTCGACCAGGTCCCCTTGCAGCAATTGTGTGATGCAGCAGGTTGGTCCTCTCCGCACACATTTGTCAGATTTCTGATTTGTCAGTTTGGATGTCCATGCTACTCCGGGCTCGTGGGTCCATGAGTCAGCATCCCAACGTTATGTCTGAGACCTCATTGGTTATTTTGCGCACACTTAACACAGCGTTGGTATTCTCGTTCCCATAGTGTTGTCACGCAGCATCGAGTGTAGCTTTTGAAAGGGAACGTCTCGGGTTACTTTGCTGTAACCCTGTTCCCTGAAAAAGCGAGAACGAGATGCTGTGCTCCAATGCCGCACTACTGGCGTGACTGGCCGTCCTTTCAAACAAAAAAATTACCTGAGGATGTTTCCGGTTCACTTCTATTTATAACCTGCAGGTGCACCTCATCAGATGACATCACCTGACCAAGGTTATATAAGCCAAGATTTGGTGTGTTTGATACACACATGCTTCACAACCGGTTGAACAAAGAGATGTCCCCATAGCGTTTTCACGCAGCATCTCGTTCCTGCTTTTATAGGGAACAGGGTTATAGCAAAATAACCCAAGATGTTTTTTTCCTGTGTCAAGCCAAAGAAAAAAAAAGATGATTAATTTCTTCACTAGACCTTAACGTTTTCTTACCATCTCTTGTTTTGTCTCAACTCTTCACTTGTTCAACACCATAGACACTTGGTGGACTGGGCTTGATGACTTCATCATCCATATGGCATTGCAGGCACTATGGCTTTCTCCCTCCAAACAAGATCATGGAACTGACAATTCTTGGTGCTTTTGAAGTCCCACCCAGATTCACAGTGTTTCTCTGGATCTAGAATGGCCTTGAGGTAAAACAGTGTACGCTTAATGATGTAACAAAGAAAGGCTGTAATGTATCAATGTAATCAGAAACAGTAATTGGAATTGAACCAGAGCATGAATGTCAATTATAAATGAGAAAGTTAATGTTTGTGATATTTGATAGCTTTACTTTATAATAACCTCAATGTTACATATTCACATTTCACAAGCTCAGATAATTTTAAATCCAGTCCTAAAGACCTTTTGATTCATTGATTTACTCATTCCTTTTCAGTTATCACTTTATATTGGTCAGTTGGGCAGATCACACAGCACTAGGTGTATGGACAGGAAATGCACTATGGCTGGAATACCTGTCGATGGCTATTCCAGAGAAACCCTGTGAAAACATCTGCAAAAGCAGTAACTCAAGTTCAGGTTCAAACCCAGAACCATGAAGCTATGAAGCAGCAATTCTACCCACTGTGTCATTGTGGGATCCACTTAATCTGAAGGTTCACAGGGCTGGTTAAGTCCAGATGTTAGGTTGACCTCAAAAATATTGGCAGAGCTCCAGTTTCAGAGGTCCAGTTGACATTCAGAAGATAATTTCCATCTTCCGGTTTATCAAATATTTGGAAATGTTTGATGGGAATGGTGATAACTGTTGCAATATATGTAATATACTGTATATCATATGCAATGTCTCACATTGCAGACTTACTTCAAACAGTATATGCCTTTGCTACATTCTATTTGAGAGCTGGTGTTAGCAAGCTAATTAATTCAGGGATACTTCTCAAGTGTGGCCACAACCCATAACACAGTACACACATAATATACATACATACATACATACATACATACATACCAAAACCTCCATCTGTTCATCAATTGGCACACACCCTTACTAGTGCGTAGTTTATAAAAAAAAAAGAAAAAAAAAGGTGTTAATCTTATCAAACAGCACATACAGGACTTTATCCCAGGACTTTTGGTTACATTTTATCCATCCAGGCCAAATGTAACCACGTGACATCACCACTAGTCAAAATTCACTTTGCTTCAGCTCAACATGATTCTCAGCATATAGGGTTGTTTATTGTTTTAGGCTCACAAAACACGGCATAGTGCTAAAATATGCAACATATCGAAGCCATGGAAAAAATTTTACTCTTCAGAAGTTGTTTGGATTGTTATGGGTGTTTAGAGTTTTCACCTTAGCCCAGTTGATTGAGGAAACCCAGTCTGATTGCACCATTCTCCCAGAAGGATGGCCAACAAATCTTTAAGGGTTTTAGACATCTGAGACAACAGAAAACACATTTTTTGTTCTTTTCAAATTTGTGGAGTGTGGACTGATGGAGTTGTTATTTCCCAGGATGTGGATTGATGGTTGAATGTTCGAGGCCACTGAATTTCAGGATGACAGAATAAATAAAGGGAAGCTGGATGATGAAAGATGAGGAGAGACATGAGGGTCCACACCTTATAAACACACTTTGTCTGATGAACTGAATGCCGAATGATGAGCATGAGCATATGTTTACTGCTGTGAGGGAAAGTAAAGTATTCTAGACACTCTATAAAACATGTCAAAAAAACAATAACAACTACAGTACTTTAGTGAAATTTTATTGTAAAATGAAGAAACATAAAGAAAAAATTCCTTTATACTCCAGGTCTGAATTCAAGAGAAAAAGAAAGGAGCACTTGGTTGTTCATCGATGCTATTCATACTGTATATTTAAGTCAATATATTAAATTGCTGAAATAATGCCAGTTTATTAATTCAGCCATTCATTCATGTATACGTCTACATTTCATTTATCATAAGCCATTCATTCATTTTCACCTATAACACCTATTTCACAATTACTCTCTCTGCCATTAGTCTCAGCAGCCATCAATCAATGCAGTATATTGATTGTTATTGATTCGTCTGGGCATTTTATTCAAACATTCATTTATGCAACTCTGCCTTGGTCATCCTTCCATTCATCCATTCATTTTTTTTCCATTTATGCCTCTCTCATCATTTAATTTGTTCCTCATTTCATCCTTCCAGCAATCAGTTTATATATTTATCTATCATTCATCCATTCATCATTAATTATTGTAGTAAATATACCAATAAATTAATAATTAATTGAACCATCCATCCATCCATCCATCCATTCATCGATCCATCATTTATCAATTAAATGTACATAGTAATGAATAATCTAATTATTTATCCATTTATCCAAGAATGCAGCTATTTCATTATTAAATGTACAAATAAGGAATAAATAAATGCATGTTCTGTCAATATATTCATGAATCCATGCATCCATACATCCATTCATTTTGTAAAGCCCTAAGGGCAGTGATGAACTGACACAGGCATGGACACGGTAATTGCAGTGTTCTAAGTGGAGCTGTTTTATTTTTTTTCCCCCTTTATACAAACGTCAGGAGTGTGAGGAGGTGAAAAAGTGTATGGACGGTGCAGGAGGAAGATGAATTGGGGATATCTGATTAAAGTGGGGAGGTTTTGCCGTATTTCCATGCCGGGAAGTATTAGGGCACTGGGTGGGAGGTGACGTGCAAACCTGACGGGGAAGTGTCCGAGCTGCGGCGGATAATCCTCCGATTTAGTTTTGCTCAGGACTCAGGGGGGTCCTCGGAGTCTGCAGAGAGAGAGAGAGAGAGATACGAGAAAAAAAAATTTACATTAGTGTCTCTAATCTTATGCTTTCTACCCACAACCAAACTGGAGCTCCGCTCTCCTTTTATAGCCGGCAGAGTACTGCAGGATGGTGAATGGAAATGGAAAGCCTGCCGTGAATGGTTACGGTGCCCCGCCCCTTTTCCGCTGTCCTTAGTGCTGAAGTGCTGGTAGGTGCACGGGGTTGAACAGAGAGCGGAGCAGGTGTACGGTTCTCCGTCACAATTTGCACACCCTTTTATACATTCTCTAAATTTGTCAGTGAATGTACAAAGAAATTAATAAATAAATGAATGACCCATCCTTACATTCATTCATTAATTTATTAATTTTTCATTAATTAATTAATTTGTCCATTTGTCTTTTCATTAGTTTATTTATCATTTAATTAACTAATATTTTATTGTGACTCATGTATTAAACTCTTTGTTTATGCATTCATATCCATTAATTCATTAATTCTGATTCTTATTAATTTATTCATGTCAAGTGTTCATTCATAATTTTTTGTTTATATTTATTAATATATACATTTGAGCATACATTAAGAAATTAATTGATTCCTTAAGTTATTCATGCCTTTTCATGAATAGCTGCTCTTTTTCATCATCTAAAAATCCATTCTCTTTGAAAAGACTACATTTATTTTCTAGCTTTTTACAGTTAAGTTTTAGCTGCCTTGTAATATGTTTGAGTTATTCTACTTCCAATTGCACATGAAGGAAGGAAAAGAAGTTCATGCTGTAACAGTCCTCTTTTCTGAATCGCAGGAAAAAAATGAAGTCAAATAAAATGATCCATTCGAGGAAGATCTTCAATAAGCAGTTCTTACTCCTGCGACGACTTCAGACGCCTGAGCTAAATGAGGTTGAATGAGACAATCAGAGTCAGAAGACGGGGAAAAATAAATCTAATCTAACATCTCTCTGCCATACAGAAAATCACTGAATTAAAGAATTCCAAACGTCTATGTGTGTGTGTGTGTGTGTGTGTGTGTGTGTGTGTGTGTGTGTGTGTGTGTGTGTTTGTGTGTGTGTGTTTGTGTGTGTGTGCGCGTGCATACAGCATGTGTGTGGTACAAGATGTTACAATGTGTGTGATGAAGATTTCATTTATTCTAAAATTCCACCTGTACCATTACGCCATGACCTGTTCCATCACTCCAGCCATTAATTCACCCATCACCTGTGGGAAGAAAAAAAAAACATAATTTTTCTATCAATCTATCCATCATTGATGCAGGACAAAGACTGGGTCTGTCTGTACTGTATGTCTCAATACACCATTCATCCATCCATTGAGTCACATTTCCATTCATCCACCCTCAAGTATATTTGATATTAAATGATAAAGAATAATGTCTGTATACACATCTTTTCACCTACTTACCTATCCATTAGATCACTTTTTCATCCATCAACCCTCAGGTATAACTAATATTAAGTGTACCACTGTGCGACTGTTATGGGCATGCGCCTCAATTTGTTGTCACTCCTCGCTCACTCCATAGGCTCACTAGTTAGTGACCTCCCCTTATGCAGATGTGGGAAGGGGTGGGGCTGCTGGAAACGGGCACGGCTGTGGCAGAATCAACGCTAATGGATCATGGGGATCATGTTATAAAAACAAAGTGGAGTGTGTAGCTCATGGTCTGTATGATATCGAGCTGAAGCACCACAGAGCAGAGTCAAACGCTACAAACATGGAAGAGTGGCATGCAAGCGGGGCGATGTAACATGCCACAGGGACTTCAAAGAAACAAAACTGAAAGCAGTTGTTTGATCATCAGGTGAAGGACAGCCGCATGAATGCTGCACAAGCTCCCGAGGCACTCGCACTACCATGCAGAGCCAGTCTTTGGGATTTTGCCTCTAAAGAGAAAAAAAAGTCTGGAAAGCTGCCCAGCTGTTGAACGTCGAAAGGGTCTCAATCAAAAGGGGCCCAATAGAGAGCTGGGAGGGGCCGGCTGACCAGATCAGTCGGAAGAGGAGTGCTCATGGAGATGCAAGCGATGCTGCCCATGTGGGCCACTCTGCCACTTTGCCTGCCGCCTGGGCACTGCCACCAGACCTGCACATGCACACACCTCCTTCACATTCTTTCCTTCCCTTTTTTTCCATTCGCCCTCCTTAATCCATTTTTCCATCCCCAATTTTTCTAAAAAAAAAAAAAAAAAAACTTCTAAAAAATTTTTTCCTAGGACCTCACCTTGTGTCTGGTTGTTCAAACCTGTTACACAAGTGATAAAGAATAATGTCTGTATGTGCCATACATCTTTTCACCCATCCACCCATCCATCAAATCACTTTTTCATTCATGCACCCTCAAGTATCTCCAAAAATCCAAGAATGTCTGTATGTGTCCATACATTACTCTACTCATAATTTCTAACCCATCATCCATCCATCCATCCATCCATCCATCCATCCATCTATCATCCATCCATCCATCCATCCATCCATCCATCTATCCATCCATCTATTGAACCACTTTTGTCATTCATTTATTATTTCATTCATTAATTTATCCTCATGTATCACTTTTTTGTCAAGTGATAAAGAATACTGACTATATGTGTCCATATATCTCTTCACCCATGTACCTGCTGTCCATCCATCCATCCCTCCATCCATCCATCAGTGGATTTATCATTAATGAGAAGATAAGATAAATAGAGGACCTTAATCCATCTCCCCACTGATCTCTTCTTCTGTTTTTCAGAAATAACTGTTTCACATAGAAATGTTTCCATGTTCTGTTTCTATGTTTCTAAAGGGAAGATTTATCAGTTTCTCTGTTGATCTTCATGACTGATACAAGATCAGAGACTATAGACAATGTATCTTTCTCGCAATACACCAACCATCCATCCATTCATTCATTCCTTCATCCATCCATTCATTAATCCACCTCTCCACATTACCTGATGGACATTAGCAGGTTAATCCACCGTCTGTTTTAATTGAGTTTGTGTTTGTGAGCTAAAGCAGTAAAAGCAGTGAATGTGTTTCATTACTTTGTCACATTTCACACCATCTGTTTACATTTTAAAGCAACATAACTGTCATTTTAAGGTGATCTTTATGACAGTGTGTGTGTGTGTGTGTGTGTGTGTGTATGTGTGTGCGTGTGTGTGCGCATGCACATGTGTGTGTATGTGTGTGCATGTGTGTGTGTGCATGGAAATAAAGGAAACGTGACTGCCACAATGGCTGACTTAATCCCAGAAAAAACAACCCAGATCTCAGCAAGAATTTTCAGACAGGTAGTTATTTACATGACGGCTACAATACACAACTATTGTAGCATCTGGTAAAAACGACAAGCCTTCATCGAGAAGGGGAGCGTGTGTGTGTGTGTGTGTGTGTGTGTGTGTGTGTGTGTGTGTGTGTGTGTGTGTGTGTGTGTTTGAGTGCATGTGTGTGTGTCAGATAAGCAACTTATGCATGTCAGAAATGTTTCACAAGATCACGAAAGCAGGACAAATAATGTGTAGGGGATTAACATGCCACTGGCAGACGTGTGAGTGAAGCTGCAAAACAAAATGAAAGAAAAGAAAAAATAACAAAAGAAGCTAAATATGGGAGGGAGTGACAGTTGTGTAACTACATGCTACATACAACACTCACAGGGTGGCGAACTGTAAATGAGCTGCAGCTCGACTTTCGGCATGCTGAATAATTCCGCAGGTTAAGAACAATTTATCCGGGCGGCACGTTACATTAACATTACTTATCGCATCGTGCGCAGCGCAAAAACTGTAATTAGCAAGAACGTGGCACGCTCGTGGGACGTCAATTATGAAGATAAAAATTATTTCTGCCAGCAGATGCGTGTTCACGATTACATGCAAAACCAGCAACACAAGGGTAACCAACGATGAAGAAACAATTTCACATTCATCACAATATGCAATTAATTTTTCGATTTCGAAAAACAATTAAACAGCAGTGTTCATAAATTTCAGCTTTCAACTTTTTTTTAAGAAAACATTGAAGGGGGTAATAAAGCTCAGGTGATGCTATACATCTCAGCAACACAACCACAAAGGCCCTAAAAAATTCTATCCAGATTGGCTTTCATGTAAACCTTAAAAAAAAAAATCTGATTTCTTTAATTTACACTTTCATCATCGACATGTTGCTTTAAAGGTATTCTGGATTACCCACAATGCCATTGACCTCATTAGAGGGATTAGTGGGGTTTAGCCTTTGCTTCCTCTCTACACAAAGAGAGTCTTGCAGCTGTCTTACACTTTAGTCCTTTAGTCTGTCCAGCTCTGTCAGCTCCTCATCTAACAGTCTGCCGCAACATATCACAAAATGGCAATGCATTCTTTGGTCCAATGTGTAGAATGTGCAATTCTGTATTTCATATTACAATTTCCGGCATTGGATAGATACAGTACCTACACTGGGTTACTCTGTTACTAACTAACTGCCATCAGTCAAACACAGTTGGGAAGTACTTAAGAAACAGGTGTCTGTGAAGAAAGAAATGGGTGGATTCTTCTGATGTTGTAAAGTAGAAATTGACAAGAGTGAGTAAGGATAACAATGTGTGGGGAAAAATGACAGATGATTGTCCACATTTTCCCCAAGATTGTGAGGAGTGGCTTCAGCTGTTGAGCTGCCATGCAGGATGAGGTCCGGGTGGAAACCTGAGTGTCTGAGGGAGGAAAGGAGAAAATAAGTTTCATGTCATCTGCATAACTCTGGCTGTATGAAAAGCCATGCAGTGATATGACCTTACCAAGAGACTGGTTATAGAGGGAGAACAGAAGAGGACCGAACAGAAGTACTGAACCCTGTGGTACACTAGTAGAGTTTGTTGTGAAACTTAAAAAGCGAGGTGGGGAGAAGGACCATGAAGGCCTGATTCACACAGTCTCCTCTTAACAGTTGTTCTAGAGACGTGTCTGCTGCTAGAACTCTGTGTGGCATTGACCTGCTCTCTGATCTGAGCTGCTGTTAACCTGCGATTTCTGAGGCTGGTGACTCGGATGAACTTATCCTCCGCAGCAGAGGCGACTCTCGGTCTTCCTTTCCTGGGGCCGTCCGCATGTGAGCCAGTTTCTTTGTAGCGCTTGATGGTTTTTGTGCCTGCACTTGGGGACACTTTCAAAGTTTTCCCAATTTTTCAGACTGACTGACCTTCATTTCTTAAAGTAATGATGGCCACTCGTTTTTTTCTTCACTTAGCCGTTTTTTTTTTTTCTTGCCATAATACAAATTCAACCTCTTTGAATGAGAAGGTGTGTCCAAACTTTTGGTCTGTACTGTATACTACATTTCTATTATTGATTCATAAGTCAACAAACAAAAACTTTCATCAACATAACTGTTGAGATACAGACACTGGATTGAAAATGAGAGACAAAAGATTTGGAAATTTAAAATTAGAGCAAAAAAAAAAAAGTACTTCAGCTAACCTGAAAAAAAAAAAAATACTCTTCAAGATTGCGTTAAAAATGCAAGAAAGTCTGGCTCCTTTGATGAAAAATATAAAGAAATAAGGAGTGGCTCAAGACTTTTGCACAACACTATATATTTTTGACAAAGCAATATTTTCAGACTCCCTTGTGGATCAGCGGCTAGTATTCAACACTCTGACTATTGAGAGCAGGATTCCACTGGGCGTTGGATTTGTTGCAGGAAGAGGAAAAAAAACCCCTAAATAAACAGAATAGTGTTTTGAGAATTTATTGGATATGAGAGAAAGGAAAAAAAATGCTGATATTAGATATTGCTTTGATGGTCTATGTGCAACACTGTGCTGGAGTGATTTGTTCAATGTTATGCCAAAGTCACATAGTGAACATTGATTTAATGTCATTTCATCTAATTAATTCTACATAAAAAAATATATATATATATATATATTTATACTTAAAACAATGTTTTAACATCGGTTTCACTGCCAAAGTAATATACCAACCATATACCATTTAGCAACATTTTATCAACCTGAAAATTCCTGCTGATAAATTTCTTCTCACAGAAATAGCAAAATTAAAGCAATGAACAACAAAGTAGAATAAGAATCACTAAGCACATCATGAAAATTTGAATATGAACTTATTTATCGGTTTGACTTTGAAGTTTTCTATCATGTTAAAAAGATAATCAAGCTGTTAAAATTGATCATAATTCAATCTGACAGTCTTTGATGGGTTTGATTTTAATTTCATTAAATAGATAATCACTTGTTGCTCCTATTTGATGCAAGTTTCACTAAATCACAGTTATATTTGCCATCTAAATGCCAGTTAATCTGAGTTTTTATCTTCAGCTACATCTACAAAACCTTGGAAGACATCTCTCCATACACCCACATCAAACAATAATTACTGTTCTTAAAAATACAATAGCTTCTTCCTGTGTGTGTGTGTGTGTGTGTGTGTGTGTGTGTGTGTGTGTGTGTGTGTGTGTGTGTGTGTGTGTGTGTGTGTGTGTGTGTGTGTGTGTGTGTGTGTGTGTGTGAGATTAAATACACTCACTCACTAAATCACTTACTCATCTGTATTCAGGGTCACAGGGTGCCTGGATCCAGGAGACTTAGGTTACAAGGCAGGGTACACCCTGGACAGGGTGGCAATCCATCACATATACACACATTCACATGCTCATTCCTACACTATGGCCAAATCATTATTTCTTTGGACTGCATAAAAAAAAGGAGTACCCAAAGGAAATCCACTAAACATGCGGAGAACATATAAACTCCATGCACACAGCCATTCACAAGCAGGAATCCAGTGTTAAGGCAACAGTGTTAACCACTAAGCCGCAAAAAAAAAAAAAAAAAAAAAAAATATTGTTTATTTGCATATTTGTCACACTTTGAGATCACTCAGTCATGATTCAGATCACTCACTCTCACTCACTCATCATCTATACCACTTTATCCTGTATTCATGGTCGCGGAGGGCCTGGAGCCTATCCTAAGAGTTTTGGGGCATGAATCCATCACAGGGTAACCACACTAAACCAAACCACACTACAAGCAATTTAGGAACTCCAATTAGCCTAATCTGAAGGTCTTTGGACTGTGGGAGGAAACCAGAATACCCGGAGGAAACATACCAAGCATGGTGAGGACATGCAAACTGCTAAGAAATCTAACCCATGGGACCATGGAGGTGCCCACTACTAACCACTACACCACCCATGATTCAGATCATCAATATATATATATATATATATATATATATATATGAGATAACCAGAGTAAAGTTTTAATCAGTTTTTAAATCATGATTTTATTTATTAAGGAGAAAGTCCAAATCTGCCCTTTGGGAAAAAGTAACTGCCCCTAAACCTGATAACTGATTGTGCCACCCTTGGTGGCAACAACTGCAATCACATATTTGCAATAACTGCCAATAGGTCTTTCACATTGCTGTGGAGTAATTTTGGCCCACTGTTCTATTGTTTTAATAGCTACACTTTTGGCTACACTGGAGGGTTTTCAAGCGTGAATGGCCTGTTTAATCACTCAGATTTAAACCCAGACTTTGACTAGGCCACTCCACATTTGTTTTTTTTTTATATAAATTCAGAGGTGGACTTGCTGGTATGTTTCAGATAATTTTCCTGCTGTAAATCCCAAGTGCACTTGAGAATAAGTTCACTGACTGATGGTCGGACATTCTCCTTTAGGATCTTCTGATAAAGCGCAGAATTCATGATTCATATTTTATGGCAAGTTGTCCAGGTCCTTAGATCCAGACCATCACACTACTACCACTACTGCTTTTTGATGTTCTTATTATGGAATGTTGGTTAGTTTCATAGCAGATGTAATGCAATGCACACCATCTAAACAGTTAAACTATTGTCTCATCAGTCCACAGAATTTCCACAGAACTTGGAGATAATCAAGATGTTTTTTGACGACTGACTTTGTGGTCTTTTTTGTCAGCAATAGCTTTTGCTTTGGAACTCTCCTATGCATGCCATTTTTGCCCAGTCTCTTTTTCTTATTGTTGAATCATGAACACTGAGCTTAACTGAGGCTAGTGAGGCCTGCAGATCTTTAGATTATCTTCTGGGTTCTGGCTTGCTGGTCCTCTAGTCGTATAGTGTATATATATATTTTATATTTATTCACACACACATGCACACACACACACACACACACACACACACACACACACACACACACACACACACACACACACACACACACTGTATATACAGTATATATATCAAATACCATACACACAGTGATTTTCCCACATAGGAAGCTGGGGTCAGAGACAGGATACAATGTACCTGGAGCAGATTGGGTTAAGGCCCTTGTTCAAGTGCTCAACAGTGACAACTTGCTGGTGCTGGACCTCGACCCCAGAGCTTTAACTGTTTGTGCCGTCACTGCCCATGAAGAGTGCACCACTCTTGGAGATACTGCTACACTAGGTTGATGCATGGAGCGGATGGAGCAAATCTTGTTCCATCTACCTACTCTAAAAATCTGTTTAATTTACGGTCCTCGTATGGAGGACGTATCAGATATTACACTGATCAGAACAGACAATCTAGGCCAAAATGCAATATATTGCTGAGATGCAATATATTTTGTATATACAATACTATATTATTTTATTAATATAATAACATAAAAATGTATGATAAATAATAAAACTGTACAGTCGGCACACTGGCCACAATCCATCACAAGACACACACATGGAGGAAATCCATCAAGCATGGAGAAAAGATGCAAACTCCACACACATAGACCCAAGGCAGGAATCGAACCCTCAAGCCTGGGAAGTATATGATATGATATGACATGACATGATATGATATGATATGATATGATATGATATGATATGATATGATATGATATGATATGATATGATATGATATGTGATATGATATGGATAATAAAACTTTACAGTGTGCGTATCTGTACATTGAAGAAATAATAAGTTTGGTAAAGAAGTAAAAAATAAGTTTGGGCGACATAAGATAAGTAATTGAACAGAATAGACAATGGCATGGTTTGTTGCAGATCGTATAAATTTCTTACCAGGAGTACATCAAAATCCATTGGGTGTGTTTTGCAAATGACCCTAAATAACTGACTTTCCACTGACTTTTTGAGCACATCAAGACCAACAAAAAGCACCAAATGGTGGAAGGAAAAATGAAAAAAAAAAAGAAGAACAAGAACAAGAACAAGATGGCCCTTCACACAATATGATGACATAGAACTAATGTCATAGTGCTTGGGCTATAACAATTAAGATCTAAAGTTCAAAACCGAGTATAAATGAATAAATGAAAATATACTGAAACAATTATGTGGAGAAATTGAAAGATAATTATTTAAATTTTTAAAGATAATTTTTGATTTTTACAAATGAATAAATAATTTCCCCAGATCATTCATTATTTATTTTTCAAAACACAATTTAGAATGTAATGTATATCTTTATTCATTAATAAATATATATTTATTAATATATATTTTACTTTGATGTATTTGATTAATGTATTTTCTATTTTTTTACACACACATATTATTATTACACACATTATTATTATTATTATTATTATTATTATTATTATTATTATTATTATTATTATTATTATATATAATGTAAAATAATAAATGATGATAAATGTGAAGGCACATACAAGGGTTAATAATTAATAATAAAAAAAAAGCTATACAAAATTATATGAAATACATTTTCATGTAAATAAATGTAAATCATTTAATAAATCATAAGAAGAGATAGTCAGTTTAAATAATCTATGGGAAAGCTCTCTGGGAAAATAATCAAATGAATGACTCATTCAAAAAGAATCATATAGGGAAATAAATGAATAATTTGAAAAAATGTCAGAAAATAAATGAACCATTTAAAAATTATATTGGGTAACAAATGAACTATTAAGAAATATATGCTGAAGTAGATGAATCTTTTGAAAAGAATCATATGAAAAAAATGAATAATTAAAAAAGTCATATTGAGAAATAAATGAAGAATTTATATAAATCATCGGGAAAAATAAATTAATCATTTAAAAATAACATGGGGAAATAAATGAATTGTTTAAAATGAATAATATAGGGAAATAAATAAATCATTTAGAACCACATGGGGAAATAAATGAACCATTTTAACAAATTGTATGGGGAACAGTGCTTGATGCGGGCCAGTACAAAACTTTCCAGAACTGGCACATCTGCATTTTTTTTTTTTTTTTTTTTTTGCCGCACCCTTTTTTGCCCTCTTCATATCAGGGTTTGGGTGATTCATTACTGTTTATTAACAGCATTACTCAGGGGGCACTTCGTGATGCTGACCTGTTTCCCCTTCCTTTCTCCAAGTGTAAGTAATGAGATAACATGTGACACTACAGAGCTTCATCCAGAACCAGTACAAACTTCTGAATGGGAACAGCACACATCTCCTACCAGCTAAAATCCTGTTATTGTAGCATCATTTACAACACTTGCAGCTACTGCATAACATACAATGTTAACAATAACAACAGAAAACTTTTATTGTATTATTGTATTAATGTATTATTTTTGGACTAACCAGCCTTTGTGGTCAAGCGTCTACAGTACATGCATTCACATCCTCCAAAATCAAGCAAACATCTATAGTTATACTGTACTATGGCTCATTCACTGTTTACTTCTCATAGGACGGTTTTGTCCATCCATTGAGTGTTTTTAAGTGAGAGAACTTTCAAGGCTGTTTGTGAGCATGACGGATTGCTTCAGGTGCATGTTTTAAGTGCTATCAATGATATAACCTGGGATTCAGCAAATAGAGGAAAATACAGTACATGGAATTTCATGATGTTCCCTTTCAAAAGCTACACTCAATGCTGCGTGAAAACGCTATGGGAACATCTCTTTGTTGCCCGGTTGTGAAGCCTGTGCATGTCAAACCCGCCGAATACCTTCGGCTTATAACCTGTGCCAGGCATGACATAAAAAAAAAAAAAAAAAAAAAAAGTGGCACTACGCTGCCTCAAGCAGACAAACTGCTGGCTTGACAGATTTTTTAATATTTTTAGTCCGTTGGTTTAACACAAAAACTGTTCTTCAAGCTCCAACAGAGATTTAAAGTATTTCACTAATGTAGCCCTGTATTATAATTAAATCATGGAGAAGATCAAATATGAAATACAGGACAGCGCCAATACCAGCACACAAGGAAGCTCCTCATATAGAGTTGAAAACCAACCAATGACAAATATGAAGGTTCTTCAACCAGACACTCGGCCTAAGGGGAAAAAAAAAATTGACATAGAGCGCGGTCATGAAGAGGTGCTTCATTTGAATAACACAGTTGAAACCAAGAGAAGAGGAATTCTCCAGGGATTTATGGAAATACAAGGAAATCCCAAATCCCAGCTGCCCTGGAGCCTCTACCAAAAGCTGTCGACACCACTACTGTATCTACCAGTGAGTGCAAGCAAACCTTCAGTGGCATGAGTGACATTCTTACTGTCTAAAGAAACTCTCTTGCTATATGGACTGTCCAGACTGGTTTCATAGAATTGAAGTGCTTCAACACTTAAATTTACAGTCAGTAAGCTTGTAGCTGGTAAATCTGCAAATGAAATGGCATACAAAACTCCTCAACACTGTAATCACAGCGGACTCCAAGACCTCATTCACTCTCTCAATCTCTCACTCACGCTTTATACCACTTATCCTGTACAGGGACACGGGAGGCCTGCTTCCTAACCCAGGGGGCCTCGGGGCATAAATCAGGTAACACCTTTGAAGGGGTGCCAAGCTATCACAGGACACCAATGCACACACTCACTCGCATGCTATAGGTAATTTGGAAACTGCCAGTTAGCTTAGTTAATTGAGGGAATCGAAAAATCAACCCTGGAGGTGTGAGGCCACAGTGGCACCCGAACTCAGGCCCTGCTGGAGCATTTTTTAAGGGTCATTGACTAAAAATTCACATTTCTGTTTAGGCCACAATTAATGTTAGTCAACTTTGTTGGTGTGTTGCATTGTTGTAAAGTACAATATGTGACAATTGACGTTGAATTAATTTACCTTTAATCTGAGATACTCAATGAATTCATCACAATGTTCATAAAAATCTCTCTGTGTGAAAGAGTAGTTAAAAAACCGAGCTATTAGGTTTAACTTCATTTTTGAATCCGTGATCCATGGCTCAATGGTACAACCATCCATTGGTTAGCACTCTGGTCTTTCAAATATAGGATCACATATTTTACTTTGAGTCGAGGCTTTAATTCCCACCTCAAATCTGTGTGTGGGTTTTGCATGATTGCCCCAGGCTTGGTGGGTTTCCTCCAGGTAATCTGGTTCTCTCTCAAAGTCCAAACACATGCAGATTAGGGCAATTGGCATTCCCAAATTGGACTGGCACCTTGTCGATTATGTCCTCTGCCTCATGCTCAAAGTGTCCTGACATACAGCATTATATTACTTAAATAAAATCACTGCCATCTGACTAGCTAGCAAACTACTTTCTAATTTTCTTCCTGTCTAACTTCCTCTTTTATCCGTGTCTGTCCCTGTTTTGGGTCTCCGTAGGGAAAATGGAGCCAGTTTGAAGAGACCACCACATGCCTCTTTTGATAGATGTGGAGTAACGTTATGTTCATTAATCCTTACTGAGTTACCCATTTCAGGACTGATCATTTCTATCATGTTAAGTTTAAAGTAAAGCTCTGTAGTGTATATGCACTGTCTATGTAATAACATTTTTCAAAAAATCATATAGGTAAAAATAAAATAATAAAGAAAAAAAAAACGTCAAATTTATATATTCCTTCATGTGATTTTTTTTTTCATGAAAAAAATCACATTTTTTTGTTTGTTTAATCATATCGAGGAACGCATGTTTCATTTAAACCAAAAGCACACGAAGAAAGAAATCAACCAGCTTATTCGTTGAAACTGTTGATAACAATTGGGAAAAAAAAGTTTAAAAGAGCTTTTTTTTTTTTTAATGAGATTTAAATATTAATAAATAAATGAATTAATTAAAAACATATGGGCAAATACAAGAACCAGAGCGTGAAACTATATCACACTCTGACATTTCATTTAATCACCTTTATCTTTGAACACAACACATGGAAATAAACCTGTGTTTAAAAATAATGTTACAAAATGAATCATGGAAAAAAAATGTGCAAATAAATACATTTAAACACAAATAAATAAATAAAAGTGCTCGATGTGAAACACAAGATGTGAAGTTCATGTGACGTTCCTGTAAGTGCAGAAACTTTTCTAAAAAATACCTAAAGAACTTCTCAAAATTCTCCACCTCAAAGTCTTGATGCAAAGCCTGACCTCATTTTGTGCTGTGAGATAAAACCTGCCTTTGGAGGCTTCGCCTTCTAACGACTGGCGATCCAGTGTAGGTTTGAGACACAGCCTTCGATTGGCTCGAGCCTCATCTCCGCCGTCTCGTTATCCTCCCTCCTCGCTAGCGCCTTCATCAAGTCAGCAATTGGCCGAGCATGACTTAGTAGTGCACAACCCAAGGGGAAGCACAAAGGAAGTTTGTGTGTGTGTGTGTGTGTGTGTGTGTGTGTGTGTGTGTGTGTGTGTGTGTGTGTGTGTGTGTGTGTGTGTGTTGCGGGTGTTAACACAAGCTTCTGATGGGGACGTAGCCGGCGTTCAGGTGCATCTTCATTAGTGGTGGTCTTACCCAAAACTAAAAGGTGGACACTTACATGTGTAAATAAATAGATAAATAAATAATTAAATACATAAATAAACTATGAATGCGTAATGGAACTTGTGCACAGTTCGAGGCGAGATTTTAATGAGGCGGCGAGAGAGAGAGAGAGAGATATGTGATGGAGATGAAAGACAAACAACCAAGAGAGTGCATCGTGTGTGTGTGTGTGTGTGTGTGTGTATCTTGGTGTGTGTGAGAGACAGAGAGGGAAAAAAAGGACTATTATTTATAAACATTGTTATCAAACTTTTATAAAACAGTTTAGGTTTGTTATGTTAGATTGACTCTGTGACACAACTGGAAATCCCTCTGCTTTCATGTCTTTGCCTTTTTTTTTTTTTTTTTTTTTTTTGCTTTGCGCTCGTGTGTAATTATGATGAATGTCTTTGTTTTGAGAATTACAAACACTGATCTCCATATTAATTCGACGCTATTAATCTACAGTGCGCTCGACTAGTGCAGCGCAAACATCATACGGCAGTCGCGAAGCCTGAGTGCTCCGGCTCTTATTAACGACATTAACACATCTGCTCGCTGAGAGGAACGATGTTTACAGATTACTTAAGAGAAGCACCAAGATAAAAGAAATGCTTTTCTCTCTGTACCCCACTCATCAATTCAGTGTGTGTGCGCGCGTGTGAGTCTTGTGTTTGTCTTTCTTGCCCTGTGTGTAATTCAGCTTGTGTTTCTTGTAGTTTAGTCTCATGTGCGAGTGTACCCACATTACTCTTGCGGCTCGTGGGCATAGCCTATTTTTTTTTTTTTTAAACAATAGCACACAAGAGGGAGTGAATGTTGTTGTACTGAATATCAACACTGATGTTCAGTACAAAACCATGACCTGGAGTGTGATATTGCTTTTATGCAGTAGTTTCACAAACACCGTTCATTATCAACAGATTATAATTTGTTTGTTTATTAAACCGGTTACTTTGCTCTGCCAGCACACATCCTTTCATGACTGGCAGAACTAACTAACCATTACTGGCAGAGCTGGCGACCTACAATTAGTGTAATTAACAGGGGTGAAAGTTGTTGAAAATCTTACCGGCACGCTGGATCCAACACGTGAGGAGAATCAAACATGAGGATGATGGACAGTCCTAAGACACATAACAGATTTACTTTATATGTCATATAAATGTTAGATTTTATATTCCACTTTAGAACACTAGCTTCTGGATACGAGTTGAATCTCTATTAAAATTAAATGGAAAGCTAGTGCGCTATTGTAGGTTGTACAGTCCCTTGTTCCATGCACCAAAGAAGCATCCTTGGTCAGGGGTTAGAGAATTATTCGAGAGTCAACCTTGTGTTAGAAGCTCCTGTAGTTTGCTTTTGTCACGGGCAACCGGAGATGAAACAGAGAACTAGCGTGGATGGTAAACCCAAACGCGCGAGTAGGCAGGATAACCACGCAGGGGGTTATTTTTAGAACTCTCTCGCGGCGAGAGCAAGGGTTTACACCCGCGTTCTAATAACACACACGGGTACTCACGAAAAGGGGTAGACGTAGCGTCGGTAGTAGCATGGGCAAACTCAATGACTGAGCGATGTGCGGAGCCATCTTGTTTCCTTTTGTAGCTCATGTTAGCTACATAAAATTATATTATCAGATGCTGAAAATGCTTCCGTGAATAGTTTTGAAGGTGGGTTTTGGCAGGCAGCTGTTCTCTCCTCAGTACTGCAGACTGTACAGACCTACTCTCACCCATGCTGCGACCAACAGTTAGTGTAATTAATGTTTCTTAGAATGTGTGTGACACGAGGTGATACATATCGTTAAAAGTTCCAGTAAGTTTCGGCTCTCTCTCACCACTTGCATAATGCTTTTTTTTTCTATTTGGACAGATTTGGAAGTGTAAGTGGTTTAAAAAAAAAAAAAAAAAAAAAAATTTTTTTTTTTTTTTTTTTATTTTTTTTACATTTGTCTGGCTTTTGAAAAATGCATGTACAGTTTGTCATCTGAAATAATAATAATTATAAAATAATAATCATAAAAAAGCATGCTGATCATTATCCATTACTCATGCAGTCATTTATCATTATTCAGCAGTCCTTGTCCTTGCTATTTGAATACAGACCCAGTGGCCTTGTCTTCCTACCGACACGTACCAATATTTTCCTGCTCCGCCAATGTAAATGTTTAAATAGCCATCAGAGTCGATTTATTTCTAATGTCCATGCAAAGTGGAACACTTTGTGCCATGTCACATTCAATTCGCTTCTTATATCACTTTTTGCAGCTCGCATTATGCAAAAGCAGCTGCACAGAAATAGCCAGAAACAGAAGTACAGAGAAAAACATCCCTTATATATGGGACCATCCACAGCAGCAGAGGGTTGAATCTCAGTGTGATGCTACCACCATCATGTTTCACTCTGGGAATAGTCTTCTCAGAATGATTGGGGTTGAACATGTGTAGTGTGGAAGAATTTTATTGATTTATAATTGTGTTCAAGAGCAAGGCACCAAATACCCAGAAGGCCTCTGTTTGAGAGGCCTTGATCCACTCATCGCAAAAGAAAAGGCGCCTGCATGGCAAATAGGGGAAGTGAGGAACATGCAGGCAGAAGGCAGGTATAGGGAACAAAGCAATCAGTAAAATAATGATACTAAGAAAAAATAATAGCTAGCAGAGCAATATACTAATATTATTTACTCCTTTTATTATATTTTATAGTTAGATACTTATAACTAACGATAATCAAGGAAAAAGCATGCGAGCTGTGATCTAATAACGACTCGTGCACACAGAGTGCAAGAAATTGAGGAACTTTAATGAAGGGGAAAAACACAGAAAATGCAGGTAGAGATCCAAAAATAAAAATAAAATTTCGGTTCTGCTTGGGACATTACGCAAAGAGCTAGAGTTCCGCTTTTAAGAGCAAATAAAGTATAACATAATATTTATTAACAAATCAATGATTTCAATAGTTTTAAGGATACTAAAGCTTGACTGTTGAGGAAGGAATAGGAAAATAGGAAAATAAGAATAGGATTATTACGCAGCTTAGGAAAAGATCAAAACTTTTGCTGATGAAAAATTAAGCCACCAGCAGTGATCAATAGTCTGGTTAGGAAAAAGGAACAAACCAAAACTTTCTCCAAAAAAGGAATAAAAGAAACTAAGATGTTATGGCCCACCCAAACATTAATAAATATGAGACGAGAGGGGGAAATTATGTAATTGGGAGGTGCCAGTCAATCGGACCTAACAAATTTAACACATATCTAATGGATATTAAGTATCTACTTGACTTAAGGAGGAGGTAATTATGAGGTAATCCCTAAGTAAGGGTATTTAAATCATGTAAAATTGGGCAAGTTGGGGAGATCTTGGGGAATCGTCTTTGGGTGTCTGTTGTCTTTCTGGCTGGCCGGTCCAGAGCTGTCCATTTACTTTTGGTTGCAATAAACTTCTTTGCTTTTTCTATACCCAAGCTGTTGTTGAGTTATTGTTAGGAAAATTGGTGCAGTTCACAAAAATTTGCCACGACAGTAGCTTAATTATACATGAGCTTTGCATTAGTTTATTATTATTATTATTATTATTATTATTATTATTATTATTATTATTATTATTATTATTAATAACTTATAAAACCATATATTGTCTTCCCTTTGTGGTCAAGATATCTAACCAATCACAGATTAGACAGAATAAATTTTTTTTCAGCCGTAATGCAGAAGGCAGTATTTCCTCACCTCACACCGAAGCTTGCTAAGGTTTAGGATCTTCTAGGGACCATGTGAAGCTTAACTTGCCCATGCTATCTTTATTTATCTAATTAAGTAATTTCAGATGGACTTGCACCAGAAATAATTGAGAGATCTCACAATATATATCTCAGATCTCAGTTAAATTTATTTCATTTCCTATAAAGGTTTAAGGAGGTGAATACAATACAATTATGCAAGGCACTCTGGGTCCGTCTAACATTTTTAGCCCTGCTCGCATACTGTATTACAAAGTACATTATTTTCTTGGCTTGTCCTCACACACTCGTCTCTCTCTGTAGCGAGTCTCGACATTTTTTTCTCTCCTTCTCTCAGCTGCCGGTCGGCACTCTAATCTCTCCGCCCGTCTGTCACTGTGCCATCTGTGAGTATCTGGCGCAGAGCACCACGCCGCTTCCAGATCGCATTTGTAATCTGTGAATTGTCGCTCCCATTCCTGCTGTTTGTGACTCAGTAGCGTACAACAGCTGCGTCCCATCGACACATGGCAGAAATTTAATTCATGTCCCCTAACTCTAATGTAGGGTGCAGAATGTCTAAGTGCACCAGTGAGAAGTGTTTTATATATATATATATATATATATATTTCTCATTAGTTATCAGAGACTAATGTTATAATGAAATCAGTCTCCTGTTTACCCTGCATTTGACTGTGCTTTTTAAAAAAAAAAAAAAATTAATTCAGGCAATACCATGTGTTGCACAGTGTAAAGTGAGGTTTCTCCATGGTATCAGGGTTCATTCAAATACTGGACATGTGATCTCCTGGAATGACAGAGCAATGACTCTTTTACTACATCCCATGTCATTTTCACAAGATTCCATTGCATTCCATTGTTGAACTTCTAATAAAGTTATGACTCTGATGTGATTCAGTATGATTTGTTTTAATGCTTGATTTCAGTTACTGGAGACCAGAGACCTGAGAAAAGTCTTGCTGAGTGATTACAAGGCGAGGCTAGACTTCTACTTCAAAGCTGTGATACTTACTTTTTTTTCAGCATTACTAATTTAGCAGGCTAAAAAAAAAAAAAAAAGTAAAATAAAAGTGTTAACACTGAAATTGAAATTCAAAAATTCTGAGATTCAATCATAATATCAAGCCAAATGGAAAGACCCATGCATGAGTGGCAATTTGTATTCACCACGACATGTCATGTGCCCTGCAAATGTATTTGCTTCAAATATTCCGGCTTTTATTTCTCTTGTGGCATTTTTTTTTTTTTTAAGTAATAGGTAATACTCCTAGTAATGGTACACACCTTCATGGTTTTTCCTGAATTTAATTTCTTCATACACTATGAAACAAGGCGTCCAAAATATGCATTAATCTCCTTTGAACAGTCGATATTGAAATGTGTCTGCTACTTTGGCTCTGTAAAGCCTTCATAGCGGCTCTAATCTGAGGTGCTGTTTGTTAAGTGGTGATTTCTGAAGTCGATAACTCTAAATGAACTTCTCCTTTGTAGCTGAGATAATCTAAGTTTTGATCTTGCTTTCCTGGGATGGTCTACATGGGAGCTAGTTTCATTTATGGGTTTTGCAAGAAAGTTTTTACAATATGTTTCTTGCAAGAACTGATCTAGCTCAGCTGACCTTTGTGTCTTTAAATTTCAATTTACTTTTGTTGTTGTTTCTTAATTAACAATATGAAATGTTATTTCATAGTTTTGACATCACCAGATGGTTCTTGAATGTAGAAAATAAATCACTTAACAAAAAAATGTTCGGATCAAAATGCAGCGCAAATCACCAAACAGGTAAATGCTAGCTACAATAGAAAGGCATAAGAACACCCAGTACACCTCAAACCTCTGCACTGTAATGGGTTGCCAGGTACTGTGGTGAACACACAATGTTTTGATTTGTGGAGGATTAGCCTTTCTATCTTCAACCAATACAGAAATAAAAGCGTTTTTCCAAGCTTTACAATATACAACGGAACAACAGAAATTGTTTTTCTGGGTCTGTACAGCCTGTCTGCACTTGCATATCCATTTTGTTTGTCATGGCTTTAGTTTTTATTAGACATGCATTAAATTTGTATTTGCTTTATAAACAGATCGTGGCAGCCAATCTCAAAGACTCGACTGCAACCTTGTACTAAACTCGCCCTGGTTAATGTCATATTGGTGACCCTGATAACCCTGAGTATATCTTTGTTGTGTGAGATAACGTAAGAGAACAAACTATGGAAAAAGTCACCAAAACCATTTATCATTTAGACACATATTCAGGACAAGGTCGTTCAACATTATGCCAGTCGCATGAAAGAAACCATAGTGGAAGAAGAACAAATGCTGAAATGAATTAATTTAGCCAGCCCAGCTTGATTCTTTCACAAGGTTTAGCTCCTAGGGTATGTTTACTGTGTGTGTGTGTGTATATATATATGAACACAATTAATATAATGCTGTATTATAATAATGCTGGACTATGTGATATAGTTCACTTTACCTAGAACTTAACCACTTCAAGCTGAGCTGCACTTCTACCTGCCAGGAAGTTGACTCAAGTCCACTCTAGTCAGTGGCGAGCACTGAGTCAGAGTCTATTTTTTGTGATGACCTTTGACCTCTTGTGAAGTTCACAACTGATGGTTGATGATCCGTTGCTTCCCGCTGCCTCCTGTCACTCAGGCGCTGATAAAGATGTGAAGGGACAGAGGATAACATCTCTGCCTTTTTCCTTTCAGCCAGATGTGTGGCAACGATTTCTGCAAAGAAAATATAACCTTCTGTAAAACTTTTTCTTTTCTAGTTTTATTTTACAGGGAAAGTCCGAAGAATACATTACAATGTTAATCTTTTCAGGACGCAAGCTAACTCATGACGGAGGCTAATCAATGTATCCCAATTGTATAGAAAAGAAGAAAAAAATTGGAATTTTTCAGTAACAAGTGAACGTCAGAATTTAGCTCAGAAGTGATATTTGATTACTAAGTAAAGTAGGGATAAAATTCATTATCGATAAAATGAAAACATAAATAAGGGTAACATTGACTGCTAATGCAGTCTTGTCTTTTTTTAATCACGGTTGACTTCTTATGCTACATCAGATAAGCTTCTGAATTCCTTTGTTCTTTGGTTCTTATTTATATCTACTAAAAATAGCTGCTACATGGAATCTTCCCTTTAAAATTTCCTCAACAAGCCTTTAAATCTGACTGGTATAGCGTAATACTCCTAATCCTTGTGGAATACAAGTTATACTGCAACAATGTAAATGTTTTATAACCAAAGATCACCCTTTTGTTTTCAATACTAGAATGTGGCTAGTAAGCTAGCAAGAAAAGTGCTAGGTGTTTACAGTACGTAGCAAGCCTAAAACTTTAGAGTAAAAAAAAATAATACAAACTTAAAATGAATAAAATCAAACATAAAGATTAGTTTTTTAATGGGGAAAGAATTTTCCTGAAAAATGGGCGGAGTTCTCAGCAAGCAAAATCCTTCATATACGCTTTGTGTGTCTGCGTCTGATTAAAGTGTCACAAGTCTTTGTTTGCTATTTTCGCATTTCACAGTTACAGATTGCACGGAGTTTGATGGATCGCTGAGCGGAAGCCGCCACTTTCTCCCACTTTAATGTCTCTGCGGTGTCTGACGGCGCAAAACCGCGGTGACGAGTCCAAATCGAATCTGGGAGAGATGAGGCTCTGTCCTCAGCGGAGATGAAAATCCGCCGCTAATTCATACCGAGATTTATCTTTCTACTCTCCAATATGAGGCGAGCAGCTGCGGCTCTGGTTCAGTCGCAACCGCTTCACCAATTATTATCCCACTTATAAACACTTGTGTCTTTACAATCCAAATGCACCCTTGCAAATGAGCAAATCCTGCTTAGGAGTTAGCAAAGGCAAGTCAAATACAGATATGAAGATGGCTGTTTAAAAAAATTTGATATGTTTTTTTCCCCATCATAGTACAGTTATTTTCCCTTACAGTAATAGTAACTTACATATACCATGAATTTACATGCAAACAAGTGAACATTGGTCTTAGCCATGAAACCAGCTTCTTTCATGAGCAAATACAGTATGTTAAGCCACTTGTGTTTTAGCCAGAATCAGACTGCTTGTTTAATGGTTTATTTAAGCCAAACACCTCAGAGCTTATAATGCATGTTTATTATTTATTAACATTGACAATGAACTAATAAAATATGGACATTACATGTAGTTTCATATTTAAACCCATGCTATAGAGTAAATAATATTAGTAACATTATTAACATTAATTTCCATCCATTTAAAAATGAAAGCCACCTGATGAATTTTATATGTAATTGTATGAGTTGCTCAGCAATAAGCAGGTGTTTGAAAGAGAGAGAGAGACAGAGAGAGAGAGAGAGAGAGAGAGAGAGAGAGAGAGAGAGAGAGAGAGACAGAGACAGAGAGAGAGAGAGACAGAGAGAGAGAGAGAGAGAGAGAGAGACAGAGAGAGAGAGAGAGAGAGAGACAGAGACAGAGAGAGACAGAGAGAAAGAGAGAGAGAGAGAGACAGAGAGAGAGAGACAGAGAGAGAGAGAGAGAGAGAGAGAGAGACAGAGAGAGAGAGAGACAGAGA
>JAAGKR010006953.1:0-39812 GCA_011419295.1 Clarias macrocephalus
TTTTTTTAAAACATTATCTTGGCGACTTTTCAGTTCTGCTTAATGTGCTCTCAGCACGGAAACAGCATGAAAAGAATTACATTTTAAGCCGAGTTAAGTAATGCATGCTGCAACCTCAGGAGCTGACAGCTGCTGAATACGTCCTCAGTCATATTTAGTCTTACTACTTTTTTCCTATATTGACAACTGGCGCATGGCTGGAGTGACAAGCAGTCACTCAGAGAGAGAGAGAAAGAACATTAAAACAGACTAATGTAGGAAAATAATAGGGAAGCAGATGAGTTTCTGGGAGAGAAAATTACCAGATGTGCACACACCTCTGCTCTCATATTTATTCCACAGAGAAGTGCACTCATGTGAAGTGATCATAAAGGAATAGGACAAAAACAGTTGAATCCTTCTGTCTCTCTTGAGTGTTTTTCTTTGCAGGCCTGTGATCTCCAGTGAAATTCAGAAACCTCCTTCACAATCACTAAGGACAAATTTTTTCAGTCAGTCTGATGAAGAATTATCAATGCAAAGAATTATCAATGATAACATGGACACACAGTGGCAAAACGGTCGGCACTGTAGTTTCACACCTCCAGCGTCAAAAGTTCAATTCCCGCCTCGGGTCTGTTTGAGAGTTTGCATGTTCTCCCTATGCTTGGTGGGTTTCCTTAGGGTGCTTCCATTTCCTTGAACTCTAGACCTCGAGCCAAGTCCCCCACCTTCCTTTTATAAAGGCAAGAGATTCCAAGACCCATTACAGCCATTCTGCACCAGCTGTACCCAATCTAGCTGCCCCGCTCCCTCACACTCCTGCAGAAGGGGAGGCAACATACATAAGAAGCCTTCAAAGTGAGCAAGATTCATAAAAGACTTGGGCAGAAGCCCATTGCTGGTGTATACTGTTCATTACATCGCTTTTGCTCAACATTTTGATTTCGCTTATGGTGCAGGTTAAAATTCAGACCGTTGTCTAAGTACTGCAAAAGTTTCATTAAAATCTGTCCAGCCAGTTTTGTGCAATGCTGTGACAGACATACAGACTCAGAAATCTTTCTGAGAAAGATTCACAGTCATATGATGACCTATGATTTAACCATGTGCTTGCAAGCTCCACTGTTTCCTCACACCAGTATAACTCTATTAGCATTCCCATGATGGTCGCGGCAAGAGGGTATAGGCAAATTATACATTTGTTAACTGACAAGTTGATAGATCTCATAGGCTCCATCTTTTGGAATAAAAGTTTATCCAGAAACTTATATTACTAGGCTAAAATGTGACATAATTTAGTTTCTAATTATGTCAATAAATATTCTAGCATTGGAGCCACATGGTCTTTTTGTTGTGAACACTCAATTTGGGACAGAATTACTAGACAGCAATAAGGGGGTAAAATGTGCTCAATTTACTTTGACATTTCTGATCATAAAAATGACATTAATAAATATATTACATAATCTATAATATATACATAAACTCTTAAAAAGTATCTTAAAGTATTTAAAAGCACAGAAGCATATCTGCACTTTACATCCAGGTAAGGATCCAAGGGTCTTTCACCAGGAGGGGAAAAATGCCAGTCATTGTTGTCAGGGTAGTCGATATCAGCTATCAAATAACTACTTTATGTTACTGTTAGCAGTGCTTGCTGCTGAGATAAACGTCATCCTATAGTGCAGGTAGCTAGGAAAAGGTCTGCACTGCTGCTTATTTGAAGATATATGTAGTTAAGTGTATTATGGCAGTCAATTTCCAGTGCAAATGAAACAAAATCTTATTAAAGAAGCACAGCCACAAAATCGCTGATGCAGTTTATTCCCATTGCGGTTGACGTCACGAGATGCAACGACAGATTAAGATAAGTTAGTATTCACATTCTCAGGAAAGGGATAGATAGCTTTATTAGTGCTTCTGGATCATTTCATATCGCCGGTTGCCTCTCGCTGCGTCCCCCGGTTGGTGTAGTGTAGCAGACTGTGGCATTTGGGAACAACTAGCAAGCTACAGTTACAGCATCATAATGCCCTAAGCCACATAAAGACACATCTGAACAGACTGGAGTGTGTGTACTCAAGCACACATTACATTACAATGTTGTTTTATGAAAAGAAATGCAAAGAAGTTTTCTCCTCCTTTCCTTTGTGTTTTCTCTAGAAAAAAATCACTGCTGACCCTGGCTAGCTAAGTTTGTGAGCTGACTTGTTCACTAGGCTACCCTGCCCTACCTAGAGATAAGTTCAGCCCTGAGAGGGCTCTTCACACACATGTGACACTGTAATCATCCTTCAATGTGTATAGCTCTCAAAAAGGGTCACATAAAAGCGAAGTGGCCCTTCAACCCTCACACCTCTCCTCATCCACGCTGTTCACAATCCTCTCTAATGATGGCTTTTTATGAAGGCCACTTTATTTGTTACTATGCACTTGTCTCAAAATGGATTATTTTAATTTGATGAATCACAGTGCAATTGGATTTCTCTCTTTCAACTGCAGAACTGAGAGCTATACTGATTTGCACTCTCCTGTATCAAGGATCACAGTGAATGGAGATTTTGCTCCTCGGGTGCTCTCTCCTTCTGTCCTCACTTGCTAAAATTAGGTTTGAAACTTTCTTCCATCTTCTTTGTCTTTCTTCCATCCTTGGAAGGATGCTCCTTCTTCATAATTGGCTGTTGTTTGCAGAGAGAGAGAGAGAGAAAGAGAGAGAGAGAGAGAGAGAGAGAGAGAGAGAGAGAGAGAGAGTACTTACGCTATAAGTGTAAGTGGGGGGAAGAGAGAATGTGGATGGTCCCCATGAGGTTACGACTTTATGTCCTTCCAACTCAATGCGTGTAGCTTGAAGGATTTGAGATAAGCTTTCAGTTTTTTTTTTCTTCATGGAGGAAGAAATGTCTTAAAGTTACTGATAAACATAAACAATCCTTAAAATATTTTACAGTCACAAAGCTACATAATTTTTTTCAAAAATGTATACTAGAGAACTAGAGATTAGGCCTCTACATCCATTTAGAATATTATTTTATTAGAATCATTCTGATATTATTTCTATCAAACATGTTATTAATTCCTATATAATAATAATTCCTCTCACACTATTTTTTTTTGTCTTGAACATCTAATGCAGCATCTATCTTTGTATGAGCAGAGGCATAAGGAGGTGTATAGTAACACCAAACCGAACCTCTATGCATGGGAGTGGGAGCTCACTGCAGTAACCTGCATGCCCACCAGGTGTCTCAGTTACAGACGTCTATTCTATTATTGTCTGTTCTAGTCTTTTATTGTTGCACAGGTTCACTCCTTATATAAGCACTAATTCTGGCTGTGGTCTATTCTGAAGTCATAAAGATTTACACAGGGCACATTGAAGAGGCGCAGCCCCTGGCAGTCTAATGTTTTTTCATTCCAATTACATCAACAAGCAAAAGAAATAAAGCAGACTAATTGACATAATTTATATAACTAACATCCTTACCAGTGTTACAAGTTGCAAGTGTGAATCTTTGTACCATCTCAGAAAGATACAGAAGATTTGTAATTACCACTGCTCCATGATCTTCTATTTAAGTTAGCTAATTTAGTTAAAATAATTGTAGCTTCTGTGCCTTTCAGGCCCGTTTGACTACTTGATGCTTAAACCTTTTGCCAATTTAATAGTAAGGGCTATTTTTCAACCAGAGGCCAAGGAAAGCATTTAATTTTTTTTAAGCTCGTGCTTGTCATTTTAATAAAAGCATTTTGTTCAACAGTTTGGTTTTCTTTACTTAAACTCTTCCATGCTGCTGTTGACTGCAATGTCCTTTCTATTTTCACAAGGTATTTTAGTATTTTAAAACAGTGCCCTGTTAAATGTTCTATGGTGAATGAGTGGTGAACCACTGTGTTGTACTTCTGCTATAGACTAATATCATGTCCAAAGGCTTTGCGGAAGAAAAACAAACATGGATTCACCAATCCAATGAGGCTGTCATCATATGGTCAAACTGAGATCTGTCACAAGTAGAGTTGCCAGTTAAAATACCGAAACTTTTCATTGAAAGTGAAAACTAAAAGAACTGTTCCTTATTAAACCTATATAGAGTGCTCTTTGTTTTGTAATTTTGAAAATCAGTTTTTTTTTAAATAAATCAGAAAAAGCAAAACAACTAAATCTAAAACAAAACAACAAAACCGGAAACAAAATAGCAAATCCCCCCCCCCCCAAAAAAATAAATAAATAAAATAACAAATTCAAAACAAAAACAAAATAACAAATCCGAAAATAACACAACAAAAACAAAATAACAAAAAACGGAAACAAATTAACAAATCCAAAAACAAAATAACAAATTAGAAAACACAATTAAATTTACACAAACCAGAAAAGGTAGGTATAGTTTACGAATGAAATTCTTGACGATGATTGGACGAGACGTCTGTCACTCAAGATCAATGGTAAGAATTTCATTCTAAAACTACAACTACCTTTTCTGGTTTGTTGATTCTTACCGCTGATTGGACAAGACATCTGTCACTCACGATATACAAGAAGTACCGCAGCCAAGCGTTTGAATATCCGTGAAGCTGCAGTACTTCATTTATATCTCATAAAGCTCACTTTACAATATCTTTATTTTTTCCATGTAGATAAGTGTCAGTATAGGCTAAATCATTTAAAAATAGCTTGAATTAAATTACCTGTTTTAAAACTGTGCTGTTTTCCATGACAGTTGTCGCCTGTCTCCAAAAGAAAGGGTTCTACATTTTTAAGTCCTTACCAAAACTTTTGAATTTCAACATTGTTTGTAACTGAACCCTAACCATCTGTGACTTCTTTAGAAAATATTTTCATACATGCATACATAACAAGATATTTGTTATTCAATGTTAACATCTTGTTTACAGAGCATCTGTATAAAATCAATATCACACTTGAAATTATGCTCTTGTATTTTTCAGCATGACTGTAATTACCTGTTCCAGCTAAATCACAGCAATGCAGATATTCACTGCAACCGCACTACTGTATATATGTATACTGTATATATAATATTGCTTAGTTTAGATTTTTATTCTTGTCTATTTTTTTCTTGATTATTTTTTACAGAATCCTTGTCTTCAAGACTACAAAGTGGCAAAAGTAACAAAATAGTGTTCTATATATTGAAAAAGGTACACTTCTGTACATGCTACAGCTTGACTCGAAATCCATTTTAAAGGCTTTCCAAGCAAGTCTGGATATTTTTATGTATTGCTTAATTTTTCTCCTTTGAATATCCCTACTTACCAGTCATTTTCACTGTCATCCTGTATTTGAACATTGTTTTTCGATTTGATTGCCATAAAATATTTTTACTGCATACTTTTACTTTAAATCCACAAGCTGTGGCTCTCCTAAGCTTCTGTCATTGCAAATTCATAACACAGCATCCAGCATAGATATAAAACATCTTAAGGAGGTAAGATTTTGTGATTTTGTGTAAACAGGTGTCTCTGCTCTCAGGATATGATTAACCTTTTAAGAATCTCTCAGAGAACCTCTTTACCTATGAACTTCTTTCATTTTCTTACACTGAACAGGCCATTTCCCAGTCAAACAGCGATGTTTTATGCAAGAGCAGTAACATCTCAGAGGCAACACTGATATTGATTTCAACATAAGCCTTCACCAGCTCCTTGCTGGCTTATTGGAGGAATGAGCTTTAATGAACAAGATGAAAAGAGGAAGAAGAGGGCTGTAATCGAACCCTGCAGTGAAATTGTCATAACAGTTACATTTTATTAGGTTTTGTAAATGCAGTTATATAAAACAGACCCATATGAACGGGCTATTCATGTTATTATTCTATCCATCACATGCTTGTGTGTAAAGAGAAATAAGAGAAAAACAAAATGTTTTGAATTTAATTAAACTATTTTACAATGTTTGCATTTCTAACAAAATTTGTGCACTTCTGAAAGTATACTTTTTAAGTAATCTTTCCATTACATTAACAAATAATATGGCATATAAATACAGCACTGCAACTTTCACAAACCATTGCATCTTGTATCTTAAACCATGTAATTAATATAGTTTTTATTCAACATAACATACAGTAACTTCATAAGTATTGTGTACAATTGCATTATTATTATTATTATTATTATTATTATTATTATTATTATTATTATTATTATTGATGATATACAGTCGATTACAGGCCAAACAAAGCATAATTATTGCATCCATATAAATAGTGTCATGAGTTAACAGAATCTAATTTGCTTTGTAAAATTTTAATCTTTCCATATATAGACAGTGAAAATTGTCAGTGGAATTAGAAGGAACAGCCAACATTTAAAAAATTACAATCACCTATACAACAAAGCTATTATGGTTGAACAGTGCAATACTGTATATTACAAGGTCTCTTCAGTGGCATACTAAGAATAATATGGCACAAAACTGAAAAAAGAAGGAACAAGATGGTTTGTAACTCTTTTATTTAAATTGAAAAAAAACAGAAGTGATATATTACTAATAAATATTTTGCATGTGTTTTGACAATTGCAAATAATCTGATGATGTATTATCGATGTGTCAGTGACATGCACTGAAGAGTCCACTGGGCTGGACCATCTGCACTGCACATTGTAGTGTCCAATTCAGAAAAGACTGTTAATTAGCTAATAAGTTAAATAAGTTCTACTGGGACCTGTAAGAATGTTAGAATGTACAGGACAAGTGGTCCTCCAGGACCAGGATTGAGAACGGCTGTACTAAGAAAATCTGCCTAAATCAATATCAAATCTAGGTGATCACTTTGTGTAATAAATCGTGCCTCAAGTCTCAAGTCTGGCTCAAATGTCACCCTTAATTTACACCAAGGTGGATTATTTTTGCTACAGCAGTACATCCCGAAGGAAGTTATTACCTGATACTACAGCAAATTGACAAAAGTTACAACTCTAAATTTAATGATGTGAATCGTCCTGGAAATAAGTAATTCCTTTCTTCCCTACCTTCACTTGTGTCTTATTAGCCAGACAGTCACTTTCTCGACAATCTCTCTCTCTTTCTCTCTCTACTACGGATTTTTGTTTACGGTGAGTTCAGCATTGAAAAAGATCTATTCATTGCCAATTCTGAATGGTCTTTGTGCATAGGTGGTTTGGGATCTTTTGCTACAGAGAAGTTTCCTTCAGAAAGCATCTACTGTAACTCCAGAGATTTCTCTCTTGTACAGAAGGTGTACTTCTCTCTTGTAACCACAGGTTATTTTCACAGTGTAACATCTATTATCAGCCCTCCAGTTCCTGGTCTGATAACAATTGGGCAACAGTGCTTCCAGTTGACTGGTTGGTATATCGCTGAGACAAGGCAGCTTTTTCTCACTAATTTGGCTCACCCACTGGGGCTCTAGACTACCCAATGGACAAGCTGTTCAGATCATTCAGAAGTTTAGTGAAAGTACGAAGGTAGAAATTTGGGTTGCATTTTGTACATATATAGAAATAGTTTAAAACTCAAGGTTGATGGGAAGATATTTCATTAAGCATTTTCATAACTATTCCTGCTCTCATGTATGTAAACTCATTGTCCTTACTGCACAGGGTCTGCCTGAAATCATCTCCTCTCAATATTTTCCCTAGCAGCCAGCCAGGTAAGGGAAAGTGCCTGCTACCTCACATCATAGCATATTGATGACTTAGGATTTGGAAGAGGGGTTATGAAAGAATGCACAGTGGAAGCACAGTTAATTGTGGCTGCAGCTCAAGACAGTAAACAAAATAGAAAAAAGTCAAGGCAAAGAGTCTAAAGAGAGAGAATAAAACAAAGAACACTATGATGATTGTCAGTGATGTTAGGTCGGGGGCTAGAAAATCCGGGTCCTAGATATTCTTTTTCCCTCTGGATAAAAAAATATATATATATTTATTCAGTCATCTGCATTTTAAAATGGATATGTTTGGCAGCTGCCTTGAACCTTTGCTGTTTCATAAGTCAGTTGTCAGTTGTCATAATAAAGTGTTTCAATATCTTCAAACGTACCTATAAAGGAAGAGTTTGCGACAGACTTTCAAGGTAGCATACACCACTACGTTGTTAAGTTTCTGACAGTAACTAAGATGGAATAAGGTATCCCTTGGGATAATATTGAGCATTTTATAGCAGCTGATCCTTGATACAAATAAAATCAGTTGAAAAATAAGTGCAGATAACTATATTTGTCCAAAAAGTGGATCCTCCCTCCCTGATGTGTGTCTGTCTCTTTTTAGTATTATCCATATTTACATATTATCCACATGAAGTTGGCCAAAATATTATAGAATTTTTGTGTTTCTGACACACCTTCTATAATTGAATTCCTGATATGTTTTTGTTTTTTCAATTTCTAATATGTTTAGAGATGGTTATTTTTTCAGTATCATTATTAGACGTTAGTAGTACTGTAGAATTATTATTCAGTAGCACTGAATTTTGCATTCAGTCCTACTGGCAACGAATTACAATGAGGGGAAATAAAGTTTTGAGTTTTGCTGCACACAAAATATTTTAAGTTACAAATATTGGAGAGGATCATGAGAAACATTCAAAACTATACACACAAAGGTTCCTTTTAAAACGCATCATTAGCATTGTCATCATCAGCAGCAATGCATCATCCATACCCCTGCCACTTTGGTAGTTGACGGCAGCACTAGTAATTAATTACTGCTGGGTAACTGCAGTGGCAGAAACAAATTGTAAACTTTTTTTTTCATGGATTTAGCCTTCTCAAAAAGCCCAGCAAAAAAGTGATGTGATTTTTTTTCTGTATGTTTTTCTAGGTTTTTTATTTTTAACAGTTAGCTTGAGGCAGTTGTGGCAGTTGAGGCTCTGGGTTGCTGTTCGGAGGGTTGGGTGTTCAAGCCCCATCACTCCCCAGGTCATCATTCTTGGGTCCTTGGGAACCGTATTCAAAACCCGGTTAGAAAAAAATTGATGGGTTGCAACAGGAAGGGCGTCTCGCATAAAACTTGTGCCAGATCTTATGGATCAAATGATCTCATGTCATGTCCCCTATGGTAAAAGGAACAAACCCCAAGGGGAAAAAGCATACTCCTTAACTTTAAAGAAGGACTTGTAAGGTTATCGACAACTTTGTGTTGCCAGTTTGAGTTAAAGTACAAAAATTTGTGTTTTATTGTATTTTGCTGTCAAATCATATCATATCAACGCATAATATAAATCATATAATTCCATATTAAGACATTCAGTTCATTTTCTCATCACACATTAGAGAAGACATGGTTATGGTTATTAGTGCCAGATCGATTTGCTATATTAGAAACTCCTGATCTCCAAGCACAACTATCTGTAATTGAAATAATTTCTCAATTTATTTCCAGAGTTACGTAATATTAAGATCTGGCTTTGTGCTCAGTTGTGTTAGCATCTCTACAAGCATTATAAGAGGGGTCCATGGGTCCATGTACTGTTTTCTGCTCCTTTGTGTTGAAAAAAAAAAATTTCTGTCCCAAGATATTGGGATATGGTACATGATATATACTCCAAATGTACAATGAAGATTGCTTCAGTTGTACAAAGCCTAATATAGCAAACACATTTAAAACGGACATTATAGTTGCTATTCCGAAGAATGTGAAACATAGGAAACATACCATAAGAAAACCTGCTCTTTAACCTGCACACATTGACTCATCCATCCATATTCCTATTCCTTGGCTGCATTTTTTCAGCATGCTGACAGCCACTATTACAGCAGCAAGGGATATTTTTATGGCTCTAGCTGTAGTGCAGTAGTCAAAGGTCACTGTTCTCCTGGTTCTATGGTTTGAGGGAGAGGCGTCATTTAAAGTCTTTAATAGAACAGAGTTCAGACCTGGTCTGCTCCTCCAACACCACCATGCTCAAAGGTTCCAATCAATCAATCCAACCCACTGCACTGCAGTACTGTATGTATTAATTTATAGTGTTCCTGACTAATAGTAAATGCAATGTTAGGCCCCCAGGTTCTTACCCAGAGTGATTGAATGTCTGAGTGTCATTATGCATATTCAGAAGAATGTAATAGAGGCATATGTAATAATGCAAATAATAAACGTACTGTAACTGACATGGGTTTTGTGTTGTAAACGATGAAGATGTAAATGTGTAAACCCCATTAATGATTTGTAAACTGAAGGCTCATTTGCGAATTTTCTTTAAATCCAGTATCCCAAAAGATTTATCCAAGTTTTTCCAATAAATCTACCTGTTCTCTTGTCTAATAAATAAAATTTCTCAGTTTGGCAGATATGGGTATTGCATGCACCCTCACACAGATAGGCTTTGTGTGATGGACAGAACTACCTAATAAAGTCCAGTCAGAGGAAGGCATTTGCTGTCTGAGTTGCAGGCAAGAAAAATACATAAAAGCACCACCTCGCATGCACAGTGGTAGAAAAAACAGGCAAACCTAAAGGGTATTAACTCAATAATTCTTCACCATATAGGCATCCTAGAGGGTAGAAGAAAATATTGTGGGTAGAAGCAGCTAAAGGGCACATCATCTCATTTTCTCACATGTAAGCATATAGGGCACTACATATTAATTTCCCCACCATTTAACCTCATAGTGTCTGGCATCACTGGAAAATAATCCAGGCTTTCTTGCATATAAGGACACCCTAGATGGCACGTCATCATTTTCCCCCTGTAAGGATACACAAGAAGACAACTTTATAATAATGTATTTACTGAAGCGAAACATCTAGTGTGAACAAGAGTTTGTAAGTACTTGCAATTATGGTGTCCCAATTAAGGAAGTATAGGAATATGATTTTTGTTGTTGTTTTTTTCCTTGGATGACGAGTTCTGTCATTTCTATAGCAATGATGGTTTTACGCAGTCGGGTTGCTAGCCTGACACCTAACCCCTTCTCCTTTCTCATCGCGGCTTTGGGACCAGCAAAGTCCATTTGTGGAGGTATAAGGTTAAAGAACTTGCCTAAGAGTTCCAAGTGCCCAAGATTCATGACCCAGCGGTGACACTGCTTGAACCCTAATGATCCCATTAGCAATCCAGAGCTTAAACTGCATGAGCTACTAGTGCCCCTATGGGTAACATATAAAGTAATATTCATTCATTTATTATACAGTATATTTACTGAGGTAATAATACCATTTAATATATTTAATTATGCTAATCTAAAAAGTCTAAAGATGAAAGTTTACTATATATTTTTTCTACTTACAATATTTAGTAATGTGTGATGAGTTTAATTAAGTAGCTTTGATGTGTTGCTTTACAAATTGTTCTGTGTATGTGAGAGGATTATTAAATTTTACTGCTTTGACATAGGCCCACATTCACAAAAATGTTCTGTTTATCAAAATACTTCATCTTAGTGTCATGTGTTAATCGGAGTTGAGATTAAAGGTGTAAGTGTCTCTCAGAAGATTTCCGGATTTCCGCCTCATTTCAGCAGCATTCTTAAGTTTGGGAACGGCTGCTGTAGCTTGTATCCTTTATTTATCTGGTTATTTTGCTCTATTCCACAATGTCTGATTCCTTGGCCCAAGTTCACATCTGACTTGTCACGTACACATCATCAACTGTTGGATCAAGACCTCAGTTAAACCACACTGGGTATATCTCTAATACATTTTAATCTGAGCTGCTGGCCAGAGCTCAAAATTCTGCTATTTTCAAGCTTTCAGTTATGTGTAAAGGTGATTTGTTTTGATAGCGATTTATGTTTAATTCTTAATAAATAATGGAATAAAGCTAGTTCGGGAGTTACGATTGACAGCCATGTCCCTTTCTCAGCCAGGTCAAGCAAACTAACCACTGTATTAATTACATACAGTACATTTGTTGCTAAGCAATATTATATAATAGAACATACAGTATAAACAAGATGAAGAAGAAGAGACAGAGCTTGTGCTGCTAATTCGTGCCTGTTTCAAACCGTGACTTTGAGATTTCAGTGTTCTCTATGGACTCCTGCATTACTCATGCATAAGAATAAAAAATAACCATGACGAGAAAAACAAGAGTAGTGCAATGTGAAGACTTTGATCCTACAGTATATTGTGACACCTCTGATGTGGCCAGTGTGGACGAAAACACTTTTAAAAATAAGATTAAATAAGATTTCATCATTTTGGATCGTCACTTTTAATAGTATATTAGTGTATTAGTATCTAATGGTGTCATATTGATGTAACTTCTGTAGCTGAATTATTGATTATCTTCTTGATACAGTACAGTTGAGTGATACATATGAAGTATATCTTAGGTTTATATAAATAGGAAAAAGGGCATAGTAATTGTTTCCATAATTTTTTCCTCATGTCATTAGGGAAGATAATTGAATCATTGTATTAATATTAACATTTATATTAAATAATATATGTAGAATGCAGTGAAATGTCAGCGTGCCCTGCTCGGAGACCTTTAAATTTTAAGTTTTCACTGCGTGCAAATAAATTACCCTTTTCACAGGAATAATGTGTCATATGAAAGAGAAATTATAATTTAACAGTCGACCTTTCATCAGTCAGTGACCTAGAGGACATAGCAGACATGTACACCGCTCCTCCTACTGTGACGCCTCTTGGTGTGTCCGCTTGAGTGAGATTAGTAACTGCTGACCCCAGCTGCACTCATCACTGTGATCTGGATTTGTAAGTGGTCTGGCCGTTTCTGGCCATGCAGAAAAAGAAAACAAAAGCATCTAAAAACAGCATGGTTTTTATTTTTTTCTATGTATTCATACATTTTTCTATGTATGCATACTTATTGCTTTAGTGGTTGAATTGGTCATTTTCAGAATAATCAGTAACCACTTAGTTTTAATGGTAGATTTGATGTTCGTAGAAATATATTTAAACTTGCTGGATGTTATATAGATCATATTTGGATGTACTTTTCCTGTTCACTGGTCTGTTAACTATTGTTCATACGTCTCTTTCATGCACCAGGACAGTAACGTGTTTAATTAGGCAGTTCATGTGTATGAAAATTGATATTTGCATATAAAAAAATATTTTCTTGTTTGCTAAAAAGGCAGGGTATGTTTCAAAGTAAAGGAGAAATGTGGGACACTATATGGACAAAAGTATATGGACACCTGACCAAAGTTGGTTTTCCCATTCGCCACATGCCACAAGGTTGACGGCAATAATGAACTAAAATCTTAGCATTAAGATTTCCCTTCGTTGGAACTAAGGGCGCCAAACCTGCTTACAGTTTGCTAAGGTTGCTGCTGAGGCCCTGGAGTGGCCTGAAAAGAGCCCTGACCCGATCTCCACTAAACACCATCGGGATGATTTGAAATGCCAATTCCATGACAGGGATCCTAATCCGACATCAGCATCTGAACTCACTGAATGAGCAAATCCCCACAGCCATGCTTCGAAATCTAATGAAAAGCCTTCCCAGGAGAATTAATAAATATTATAACAGTAATGGTGACATAGGACGTTTGATTAGCATGTGTGTGTGAATGGTTAGGTGTTCATATAATTTTTGGCTTTATACTCTAGGTGGAACATAAGGAATACAAGCTGAAATGAATTTTAAGAACTTATTACATTTGGTTTCTTCTTGTTATTGATTATTGATTCTGCAAATACTGTGTTTTCATTTCTAATATATTTTATATTTTTCAATATAAAACTGTGACAGCAAATGTGCAGTTAAATCTTCAAGACAAAGTGCAATTTGTATCTGGGTATTAAAACATACCATGATGTACTGGATAACTGTTATAATGTTATAGTGTAAGCTTAAATCCTTCTTCTTCTATTTGTTCTTGTGTTTTTCTTGTAATATATGTTCAATATACTTTATCTATCTTTTTTTATCACTGACTCGGAGAGTTTCTGCACCAAAATAATATCCAATGTACTCACACAAATGGCAAATAAAGTCTCTTGAATCTTGAATCTTTTCCCCAACCGTTGTATCTGTGTTCAGAAATTTTATATTAAATGTAGGGAAAAAGGATACATACAACTTTTGTGTGTGTACTTTAACCTCACTCTTCATATATGACACAGGCATTGTTTCATCATTTTAACCAAAGAAATGGATTTTTACAAAAATACATCGTAGGTGAAATTATGTGTTGCATTATCCCCATGTTTTAAATGCATTCATACTTTATTATAGATACATGCTGGCAGGGGCACACCTCGGCATGAGAAGATATTTTGTGTGTCTTTATTGATCCATAATAAATAAATGCATTCAGGCTCTGGCATTTGAAATTTTTTTTTTCTCTTAATGCTAATCAGGGTACAGAACATACGGTTAATCTAAGCAAACAACATGAACAGGTTTGTACATCAGATCAGTATTGGTCTATTGCAGTGCTGTGTGTATGAGTTAGATAACTAGCAGAAATAGATACTCATCATGAACCTTGAGCAGCACCTAGTGTTTATACTGGGTTATTGCAGTAATGCTGTTGGGACCTCCCTTCAGAATCATACACTTCCTGGCCAAAAAAGGTGCTATGTGGATTTACGTAAGTCAATATTTAGAAGCATTTGATTGCGTAATTACTGTGATTTATACATTTCAGTGTGCAAAAAAAACAAAAAAAAACTGTACTTTTTTTTACATTGCATCATTTACCTACTGTAAATGATGCAATGAGCAGCTCCTTATTTTCTAAACAACAATGTAGGAAGACATACAGGGGGGGAAATGATGTAACTGAGTCAAATTACTGGAATTGAGATAAGAACTGTCAACATATTATTAAAACCTGTAGAGATAGTGCTGAAGTGTCAACATCGCAAAAAAATATGGTCAGAAAAAAAATCTTGAATGACCACAACTGGAGATCACATTAAAACATTATGCGAAATTGCATCATTAAAAAATACAGCTATATTAAATAGCGAAATTAAGACTCACACATTTCCACACACAAAATACTGTATGACAAAAACGCAGAGGATTGGGAGTAAACAGTTGTGTGGCCATAAGAAAACCCTTGTTTATAAGGCATAATGGGGGAAAAGGCTTTTTTAACAATCTACTTTAAAATAAGCTACTAATAAGCTACTATACTTGTTCAATGTAAACAAACACCTGCAGCAATAGATATTAATTACAAAAACTAAACTGCATATTTGTACTGGGATTAGTTGATATTTTCACAAGACGCAAGAGAGAAAAAAATTTCTCAGAGTGCGTGTATATATACAGTATTGTATGTATTTTAGGCCTCTGGAAAAGTTACAGACCTTTAGCACAGAATTGTCCTGTAGGAGTCAGCAGGACATGGGCAAGCATTGTCAGAGCGTTGGTCCACTTAAGGTTGCAAGCAACCGAAACAATCAAAATACGCACATCCTGAGGAAACAGCACTCATTTCCTTATTAACGCAAAAACAATGTAAGGTGACAGAGCAACTCCAGCTCCCTAAAACCCTGCCTTTTAACATTTGCCGTCTACATATTCGCACAACCCACCCAGGATTATGGCGTGCTGGCCATTATGGCCCACTGTGGTCCACATTTGCTTTTTAACGCTGTGTAAGTTTTTTAAAAAACACCAAATTCCAACTTTATATTTATATCCACCTTTTAATTATATTTTAAAATATATATATATATATTTGTTTTTCAACTTTTTCATCACTATTTTCAGTCTGTTTTTCATCTGCAGGACAGGATGGCGAGGCACAGTCAGGTAAGTTTACTATGTAACGTCATAGTCTCTGTTGTACCGAGTACTTCTTGCATCAGGACAAATTAGCTTATACTTATGTGAAATTAATTAAATGCATGTTTAGGCAGGATAGATTTCCCACTAATGTGATTTGGTTTTCTACACACTTAACTCTACACTGCTCATCCACCAGTGGAATTAAAATTTTCCAGTGTTGGTATTAAACCCAACAGCAAATGTCTATCAAAAAGGGTTACATATTCATTATACAGTGCGGAAAATATTAAAATATTAATTTAAATTGTAAACATATAAAGTTGTACAAACTGGCCATAAGACATAAGAAGCGTTCATAAAGGCAAATGTCTTCTTTTCTTCAAAAACACACCTATGCAAGAGCAAGAATAGTAACAGCATTGTCTATTGCAAATAGAGGTTATTTAAGTGATACAGAGGTTCTTTTCAATATTTTTTAGAAGACATTTTTGCACACATTTTTTTACCCTTCAATGTCAATGAAAAGCATCTCTTTGGTTACATTAAATGCCACCACAACTGAGAAGTCAACTTGCGCTATTTAAATCGGCACTATTCTACTTTAATATGCTAGCAATTGCTAACAAAACACAAACATGAGGGTATCCGGCATCCCACTTCATCTGTCGCATGTGCTGAGGGCGGAAATGACATTACTGACCTTTCAATTACTAGCAATATATTTCACATCAATGTGTTTTTAAATGATGTGGGATGGTGGCATAGTGGTTATACCTTGAGTCATGCGTGTGTGTGGAGTTGTGCATGTTCTCCCTGTGCTTCGTGGGTTTTCTCTGGGTTTTCCGGTTTTCTTCTATACAGTAGCTTAAACACGCAGAGTAGGCTAATTGGTGTTTCCAAGTTCCCAGTAATATGGGCTTTTGTGCCTGCAAGATAAGATAGGATAAGATATACCTTTATTCGTCCCACAGCTGGGAAATTTCTTTATTGCAGCAGCGAAGAAAAAAATTGTGCAAATAAAAAAGAATAAATAATAATGATGATTTAAAAAAAATCAAAAATAGGGACAGTACAGAGGGAAAAAGAAAAGACAATACAATAATTACACTTACAAACAACAAATTGCACAAGTTCCAACAAATTGCACAAGGGTAATATTGCACAGTTTAAAATGTTATTGCACAGTTCTGTTGCAGTCAATTGCACTAGGATAATATTTCAGTTTCAAATGGTGTTATTGCACAGTTGCTGTTGCACCCAAATCTACGATATTATAACTCTGTTGTAGGATAGTAATGTTATATTTAAGATATTGTAATGATTGTAAAGAAATAAAAAATAATAATAATAATTAGATATTGTAACATTATATACGGTATACAATGGTGTGGAATATGGAGACTGGTTCACTGGGAGCAGCTTTGATTGTACAGTCTAATAGCAGCAGGGAGAAAAGACCTTCGATATCACTCCTTCAGACACTTAGGATGTAACAGTCTGTCACTGAAGGAGCTGCTCAGAGATGTAATTGTTTCATACAGGGGGTGAGACTCATTCTCCAGCAATGATGATAGCTTAGCTACCATCCTCCTTTCTCCCATCTCCTGTACAGTGTCCAGGGGAATCCCCAGAACTGAGCTGGCCTACTTAATAGGTTTGTCCAGTCTCTTCCTGTTTGCAGTAGAGACGCTGCTGCACCAATAGAACACTCTGTAGAAGATGGCTGATGCCACCACAGAGTCAAAAAAGGTCTTCAGTTTTGCTCCCTGCACTCCAAAAGACCTTAGTCTCCTCAACAGAAAGAGTCTGCTCTGTCCTTTTTATGAAAGGACATTGTGTCTGTGATGTCTGTCCAGTCTGTTTTGCTGTTTAGATGAACACCCAGGTATTTATACGAGTCCACTCTCTCAAAGTTCATTCCCTGAATGTTCACTGGTGATAGAGAGGTGTGTTTGTGCCTGCGGAAGTCCACCACCAGTTCTTTTGTCTTCCCCGCATTTAGCCGGAGGAAGTTCCGCTGTCACCAATCCACAAAGTTCTGAATCAAATACAATACAATAGATTGGTACCCCGTCCAGGGTTGTACTCCAAGTCCTCTGTCACAGACTTCAGGCCCAGCATGACCCTAAACAGGACAAATTGTATAAAGAATGTTTTCAAATGTGTAAAAATGTTCAAATATGCTATTTATCAGATTAAGATGGCTGTGTTTTTCCTTTGTGTTGTTTAAACTTTTAAACAGCATGTTTAAAATAAAAATCGTTTAAATAAAAAAAGAAAAAAGTAAAATTGCTTATTTTATAAAAATGGACCAAATTTAAAAAATCACATTAACTATTCAGGATTCAAAGATTAATTCATTTGAATTACCTGAGAAAATCACCCAGCACTAATTAGACTGCTAGAGTAGTCCATGTTTAATTGAATCACTGAGTCCTCTCAATGTATCTTCCTTTTGCCATCTCAGGGAGTTTTTCCTCCCCAGTGTTGCCATCAGCTTGCTCATCATGGACAATCTGATCATTTTGATTCATAAACATTTTCTCACATTTCATACACATTGCCATGATTTTCTTTTGATTCTGTAAAGCTGCTTTGTACAATGACCATTGTTAACCCCTACTTAAAAACCTCTGACTTCTTCAGTCTTAGAATGGCCTTCCTGTGGAATGCCCATAATATCAGAATGCCTCTCATTAGTGTAGTAAAAGCAAAGAAAAATTAGACACATGTAAGAACATGGAAACCTGGCATCAAAGCTTGAGAACAAAGTTTTTTTTTATTTATTTATTTATTTATTTTTATGAATACTCTTCAAAGCACAATTAAAGCTGCAATAAGCATAGAAATCTTTGCCAAACATTGCAAATGCAACTGTAATATACAATATCTGCTATTGACTGCATCACAATAATATAAACCTAAAAAATCTTTTTCTTTTTAAACTTGACAAGTCTAGTGAACGACAAAAATGTTCCCCTGATGTTATTCACTTTTGGAATTCATTTCCAACATTGCTTTTCAGTGTTCATTATTGACTGGGTGAAGCTGACCATATTCCCAGAAACCATGGTACAAAGTGGCAGCAACTTAACCCTCCATTGTGAAGTCAAGGTCAGCCATAGTTCATCACAACTCATGCGCACGCTGAATTTACTGAAGGATGAGGCAGTGATTTACTCCAAATACACCAGCGACTCTTTGCTGGAGCACAGCCTAGTCCCAGCCAGGGCTGGTCACTCAGGCAATTACAAATGTCAAGTCAAAATCTTCACAAAGGAAAGGAGCAGCGATCCACAGAGACTCACTGTAACAGGTACAGTGTGTAGAATAAATAATAGCTAGAACAGCTGGAAATGATGAAAGATGACCTTTATCATTCTAAACGACAGACGGTTCCACGGTTGAAGTAAATATTAAAATATTGTTAATTTTTAAGTTTATTAGAAACAAGGCAAACACAAAGTATTGTGTTGAAAAACTGATCTTAGCGTTCTTCCACATGAGTACATTTGGATTTGAGCCAAATAGTACATATAACTTAATCTTGTCTGACAATTTCTGTACCCATGCAGGCCTGCAGACACCACAGCTGGAAGTACAGCCCAAAACTGTGAATGAGGGTGATAAAATTTATGTCACATGCAGTGCACCAGAGGAGATCAGTGTCTTGTATTTCTCCTTCTACAAGAACAACAAAGAGATTCATTCTATCCCTAGCAAAGACAATACATTCACCTTTAATGTAACAGTTGAGAGCCCAGGAAAAATCTCATTTTACTGTAACTACGTGCTTATGCTAAATCCCTCTGCAGGCAGATCAAACAACAGCAACATCGTGAACATCATTGTTCAAGGTAAAGACTCAAAAGCTTTAACCATTTCTGCTCTTAGGCTTTGCTATAAACTGTGTCTTTGTATGCTGGTCATTTAGGAACTACTATCAAGTTTCATGCATTCAGTTTTCTAAACATTTAAATGTAGTTATTAATACCACATTGCATTATACACTTCCATTTTTTAGAACTTGAAATAACACCATCAATAGGAATTTCCCCAAATGTAGCTGTTGTGGAGGGGGACCGGGTGCACATTTACTGCAACGTTTCAGATTACTCCAACCTTGAAGTCTTCCTCACCAAAGACACTGTGTTACATAAAGACATTCGAACATTCAGTTACAGCTTCAATGTAGCAGCAAATGACTCTGGAGAATATGTATGTAAAACTGAAAGGGGTAATGTTCAGAAGAGCTCCAAGGCCCAGCTGCAGGTAGCAGGTAACTATACATATACTGTGATATCAAAGACTAGCACTGTGTCAACTTTCAATACAAGCACATCTTAGTACGCTTCACTTACCACATAACACTAATTACAATTTCTTTTTTTAACACTTAGAGTTGTTTTCAAGCCCTGTTCTAACTATGACTCCAAATGATGTGTTTGAGGAGCAACAATTCAACCTGAGCTGTAGGAGTTATAATATCTCTGAAAGCCAAATCGCCCCTACAGACGTGAAGTACAGTCTGTATAAAGACGAGAAGCTTATAACAGCTGGACACATATTTAGCACTTTAGCAAGGAAAGACAGCAGTGGAAATTACTACTGTAAGGCTGAAGCTAAGGGCATCACTAAAGTCAGCACACCATTGGTTATTAAAGTTAAAGGTAAGTAAACAATATATCTTTTTTATACATGATGTTAATATTAAGTATGAGTTCAATTAATGAATGAGTTGATATGAGTATGATATGAGTGTCATATGTGTGGTCTACACTCTAAATCCTAATGCTCAAAGTAATTAAACATATTGAGTACTGTTAACTTAATTTATGAGATTTTGAAATTACCCTTTTCATGTTAGCTGAACAAATTTGATATTTTAAGTAACTGTAAGTACTTAAGTAACAGTAACTGTCACCGTAAAGTTCCACCAACTTAAAATCTTTCAGCCTAGCGATTTTGTGTCTGACGTTATCAGGGCAACTGGTGGCTCAGTTGTAAGTGTTTCGTCTGCCATGCGAAAGGCCCGGGTTTGATTCCCAACAACTGGATGAAGTGTCTGTCCTAAGCCCAGATAAAATGGGAGGGTTGCATCAGGAAGGGCATCTGGCGTAAAACCTGTGCCAAGCTTGTGTGCGGCCCGGATCGCTTGCTGTGGCGACCCATTGCCCGGAGCAGCTGAAAGACCAACAACAATTTATTTTATTTGCAACAACTTAAAAAAAATAAATTTTCAATATTATACACATTATCAATATTAACATTATCAATATTATACATACTATTCAATAGTATGAGTTAGGCTACTCGATAACGCAAGTAAAGAACGATTAATATGAATGAGTACAACAAACTCAAAAACTGATAGTTCTGTTTACTTAAAATTGGAAACACCATTACTTAAAAAATTGATGTAACTGATTACCTAAAATTTTTGGGGTCTTGCCAGCTTATTCGGGTTTACCGTGTAGCTGTGTAATTACTGATTATATGCCAGTATGTGTTTAATATACAATAACTACTATATGTAGAATCAAGGAAGAAAGAAAGGACACCCTCCTTCGATTCTACCTATTTAATTACCAGAGTTTATGTAACAATTGTTTGAATTTCACCAACATCTAAAAACCGCCCCGTAACACCCCGACAGAGGATCTATTAATATTTGGTCTTAAGAATCGTTATTTTGACACTGTCCTCTGTTTCCTGCAGACTGCATGGTTCATTTCCTGATTTTTTGTTTTGTTCACACCCTAACTGTAAAAAGGTTCAGCTGACTTTTTTATCATAGTGTACATACCCGTAGTGGATCGGAAAAGAATTTGAAGAAATAGCTATAAAGTTAAAGCTAAAAATAAACCGATCAGCTTTAATATAATCAGTGATATTATTATTTCAGGTTGAAGCCCACATACATATCTGCCTGACTTTTCTGTACAGTAGTAACATATTAATACAAAGAAATTATTTTTTTTACAATAAGTTTGTTAAAATTCACTTATACAACTTTGACACTGTTATTGCAGCTGTAAAAATTTTAGCTTTTCTAATAAATCTCTGTTGGTGCAGGTGTTTGTTTACTTTGGGCACATATCTTATTAGTATCTTATTTTAAAGTAGATTATTTAATCTGGCACATAACTGTTCATAACATTGCTTTTATTCAAGATTTAGACTTCATTTCTGGTGAGATTTAGGCAGATTTCTAAGTACTGCAAAAAAGTAATTCAATTCTGTTCAGCAGTTTTGCATGATACAATTTTGTTTAATAGATATTTTTATAGTAATTATGCAGGCCGGGCAATCCGTGCAAGGGGGCATTTATATCTGCTCTAACGACCCATGTTTTATCTCATAGTGGCATTTTTCATTAGTGCTTGTTATTAACTCCATGGTTTCGGAACATATGAGATAAACTGGTAATAAAATTCCCATATGTTTATCTGTCCATACATATTTGAAGGTGCAGTTTTCAGAATCTACTTTCCCTTTTTTGGGAGTAAACATGCTGTTTTGCACTTTTGTTGTTGTTGTTGCCTTTTTGTTTCTTGAAGAGTTTGTCGTTTATGTGTCTTTCACATACACGGTAAACTATTGCATTGATTGGCTGGAAAAAGCGCTAAATTTGAAAAAAAAAAGTGCTAGATGTTGTGACATAATCTGGCACATACAGTAACTGCTCATAACGGGCCATATACAGGCCACAGTTTGACATTTTGATTTCATTTATGGTGCAGGTTAAACTTTAGACAAATACTGCCAAAATTTCCTTAAATTCTGTCAAGCCAGTTTTGCATGATGCTGTGACAAAATCTGCCTGGGCAGGAATACAGACAAGCTAGACATGCAGGTTTCGGGGTCCTCCAGTATACAGACAAAGCCTTTCCTTTATTCATATAGATAGGAGTAACAGTATCATTTTCATACATGCAATACATTTTAATTGTTATGAGTGTTATTGCACATAATTGTTAATGTCATATTGTGTCAATGTCAATTTTTTTGCCAATTAATTTTGATCATTTCTCAAGTTAAATCCCACCTGAAAAACACACCCTTAAGATATTTTGTCACAACAGAGTGTCAATTTCCATTGTTTTTGTACACAAGCAAATGAATTCCAACATCATTCAAATGGCTCAACTGCTTAATCACTGATTTTGTACAAAAAATCAGGTGTTCTGACTATTTAGTTGAAAATATTAGTATACATTTCATCTCCCCTGCCATCACACTGAGCCACATTCCCGCAGTATTGTGATACGGATAACACGAAGATACAACTTTTTTTTTATTCCTTTGAAGGAGCACAAAATATTAGGAAAGTCAATCATAGTAATGGATGCTCAGGTATTTCACAGCTCTTTTCTAAGAGACGGTTCTAGTAGCTGAGATACTTCTGTCAATGCTGAGCACAACCTGTCAGTCCAGATGTGGAAGCAGAAAACTATTTAAGATAGTGTTTTCTGATTTCTGGTGGAGGGTTGCTCGTGTCCAGGGGGATCTCTCTGAAATGAGGTTTTGCAGGGTAGGATGTCTGACTATTTCAGAATTTCGAAATTGATAAAGGATGTGAAAGAGGAAGAAGACTCTATGTGATGGTAGGAGAGTAATATAGTGGATGAGACATGAGACTTGTGGCTGATGAAATTCGGGCCAAAATTTTTGGACACTGGTTGTCATGGTTTCGCTGTGAAATAAGCAGGCCGAAGTGTGTACCAAAATGTAATGCGGTTCACTGTTTTTATTTATAGTTCAAACATATGGGGGGAAAAACGGGTGTATTATACAGATAATGTTTTTTTATTATTATTGAAATGTTTAGTTTTAGTTGTTTTTATTTGTTGCTTTGCATTTTGACTCTAATGTTGTTATGTGACGTTACTGTAAGTTGTCATTATAGGGAAATTTATATCCTCAAAGTGATGTTCACAGTGATTAGTGTGAAAGGAGAGATAGTAAGCATAATCCTTAAAAAAATCTACTACTGTACATTTACTGTATCTCCATTAAAATATTTTCTAACAATAACTGTTGTACCAGAATGTATAGGATGGTGCTATATTTTACATTTATTATATTTTAAATTCTTGAAGCTGTTCTTCATTACAAATTTCAATAAATATGTAGACCTGTGACATTCTCTTCTATTGTAAATTATTCTTTGCATTACAATAAATATAGTATAAAGTATAAAAATAATGAAGAAAATGGTCAAATAAATATTTACTGAAAGATGAACTGTTCAAAACTTATTGTGTAATACTCAAAATATTTTCCAGAAAACCCCCACAACACTCAGGTATTTTGCCAAAGGTAATATTTTTGTCACCCTGTTAGTGAGTGGCACCAAAATGTTCCCACAATCCCATGTAATATCCAGGTATTTTGCCAAAGTTAATATTTTTGTCACCCTGTTAGTCGGTGACACCAATATGTTCCTACAGTTGCACAACTACTGTGTCAACTAAAGTAGCCTTTTTTGTAATATTGATAGATTAGGATTTAAAGGGTTTCAGCACATCTTTCAGCAAATGGTTATATTTTGCAATTTGTATTAAACATTTCTGAAATGTTTTTTTTTTTTAATAAAAAGAAACAAAAGAAAACAAAGTCACAACTTCATATTCATCAGAAATTTGTAACGAAGCCAATGAAACCCAATAGACTATAAAAACTGAAGCAAATACAATAAAATAGTCCTTCATCATATAAACTGTGGTTCAGTGATTATGAAATTATGTTACTGCAGAGAACTGTAATGTACAGTAAAACATTTTTACAAGGATTGATCTCTTCTTTCACGTTCATCCAGCCACAGGTTTTCTTTTATCCCACACTTAAAATTTTTCTGGTTATGCATTGCTGTGCAAGACATGATGTCACTTATAGAAGCAGTTCAGTGCAAAATTAAAGTTGCAATACAATACGAGCAAACAAACAAACAATCAAATAAATAAATAAATAAATGGTGTATGTAAGACATTACACCCCTTTTTCCATTCTAAAAGTTTTAGCTATGGATAAAACAGTGGACTTTCTTGGAGTAACACTTACTGTAACTCCCAACTTAAGCTGCTGGGTAGATTACATGGGTCTCAACAACTGCAAGTTCCCCTGCTGCTGTGACTACAGAGCAGGGATAAAGTAGCACCCTTTTACCATTAATTATTGCCAGTGGTTATGACTTAACATACATAAGTTATTAGGTAATTTAGGTCTATGTTCGGGTGCGATTTTGTTGTTATTATTATTGGTGGTGGTGAAGATTGTGGTGGTTGTGGTTTTGGTACTGGTGGTGTTTTTTTTTTTTTTTTTTTAGATAAGAGAATTTTCTTTAGCCACCTTTCCCTGAAAGACATAGTTGTTCAGTCTTTTTTTTAATCTGCTGTGATAAACATGATGAACATTTAATGTTTACAGAGGTCTGTAGGTCACAGCATGTAGCTCCTGAGGTTTGGCTTTATATCTCTAAGCAAGCTTGGATTAAAATTTGCTGTGATACCTACTCCTGTAAAGATTCAATAATGTCTTAAAGGCTATAAATTTGTAAATAATCTTTCACACTGCTGATAGGTGAACTTCAAATTGTTTGGATAGGGGCATATAACCTTCTCAAGATTCACGAGGAGAAAAGATGCTTCTCTGATCATGGCATGATGTAGATACACATGACTGCAAAAAGTCTGATTATATAGTCAAGTTCTTCAGGATTAACTAAACTTGTGCATTTATTTAGTTACACATGGCTGCATAATTATGCTCTTAATTATTGTCTATGCTTTTAACTATTATCTTAATTTCACACCTGGTTTCTGAATATAGGTTTACTTTTAAGGGGAAATTGTTACATGATTTCTTTCTTTCTTTCTTTCTTTTCTTCCATCCAATGATGTTAATTGTTTGTTTATAGAAGTTGGCGATAAATTTTACCACCTGTGCTGATGAGTAAATATTTTTCCGATTACTGCATATCCATTTTCCTTATTTTGTTTATCTTCATTCTTCTTGTCTGCTCTCTCAGTTCCTGTTTCAGCTCCAGTCATTCGCATGATAGGAAAGATGATCATAGGACAGCCGTTTCAGCTCCAGTGTGAGAGTCAATATGGAGCGTTTCCTATCACCTACACCTTACTGAAGTTCCAAAAGAAAATGGAACAAATGACAGTGACTGGTCCTAAGCGTAGTGCTTTATTCAACATCCGCTCTATCAATTACAAAAATGAGAGCCACAGCTTCCGCTGCGAAGCTGAGAATGAGGGGAGACGCTACAGGAAATCTAGTTCATATCTCAATGAACCAGTCATAGGTAATGACTTAATTATTCAAAGTCATGCAAAAGTAAGTCTAAGTTTGTAGCTGGATGTACATACATCATTTAGAATTAAGTGATAATGTGTTTGAAAAGGATGTAAAAGCAGATGGAAGCAGTTAAAGCAAAAAAAAAAGAAAGCACAAAAAATGCAGGTAACATGAGGTTTTAACTTTCTTGTGGGCCTGAGTCTGATTTACTACATCCAATGCCTTAACAATATTTTTCATTCATCATCAGTTATTGCCTGGTCAGGGCCATTGAAGAAAAAATAAAGCTACTATTTTGTTTTAATAAAAACTGCACAAGCAGGACTTTTTTATTATTTACATGCTGTGTGCATTTAAGTGCTTTTCAGTAAATATTTTTTTTTCTTTGTAATAAGCTTCAGGTTTAAGCCACAACCACTTAGATGCGCAAATACAGATATTTGAAGTTAAAATCAATGCACACTGTCAAGGCACTAATACTATTTTATTTTTTAGGAAATGTAATGAAAAGCAAAGAGGCTGTGATTATTATTATTATTATTATTATTATTATTATTATTATTATTATTATTATTATTATTATTACAAACTTCCCATGACTGTCATTTCCATGTCCTTTACCTCTAACCCTAGATTTTGATTTAGCAACATAAAAGTTAATGCAACCAAACAAATATATTAAAATAAGAATACGTAATAAGAAAAGTTTGGTTTGTGTTTGTTCAGTTCTTCATCACACACTTCTCTCTTTTTCCTATACCCTCTAGAAACTGTCTCCAAACCAGACTTGACTCTTGACACTAAGGGCTATATGGTGACCGAAGGTATGAATCTCAGTCTCACCTGTAGTGTGCAGCAAGGAACATTTCCGATCACCTTCACTTGGTACCGCAGTGGAGTTGCAAAGCCACTGAACACCACAAAGATTAGCAAAAAACACGGAGTTTACATCATCAAGTCCATAACCCGTGAAAGCGAAGGAAGATACTACTGCCACGCTTCCAATGATGCGAATGAGATAAAGAACAGCCTCCAGGTCACCATCAAAGGTAATATTTCACCCATTTTATGTTACACTATGTGTCCTTAAGGGATAATACCATAGCAGTCTGCAACCTACAATTATATATTAATTACTTTGTTTATTAATAATTATTGTTTAAAGTCAGATTCTTCAAAATATCTTTTATCATTTACATCAACTATACATTTGTCCCCTCATTAGTCTCTTTTTTATCTTTTTAACTAAACAAAAAACAAACCATTTATCCTAACCTTGCTTTAACATGTCAAGGAAGATCAGGCAAAAAACACTGACAACGGGGACTTCATCCAAAATTATCCTATAGAACATAAGCCATGCCAAGACCCTGTCTAGGTTCTTACTATAAATTTACAGGACAAGTAGCAAACAAAACTACTTTCAGATGTGCTGTTAAAAAGATTAATCAACCTCTTCTGACATTAGGTGTTCAACAATGCTGTAGTAAATTAATATTAATGATAGTATTAACCTGGGTTTGAAATTGCATGATTTTCCTAATTATGTATTAACAAACCTTTGAAATGGTGTTTTAAGCTTGATTACATTAAACCAAAACTAAGCATTTTTACCACTGTGGCCATTAAAAACTAAAGCAGTGATTCTAAATACCATTGAATACATTCACTTAGATGTGCTGTAGAGAAGATGCTTTATATGAACCTAACCAGTATAATGAACTTGTACATTATGTGTTTTATATGATTAATACAATCTAGTGCTTTTTATGGAGAAATATCAAATCAAGACAAAAATAATAATAATAATAATTCGTAATTAAACGTAATAACCTGTATAAATACCATAAAGTTAAATAAACACTATAAATATGTTCGCATTTGTTTGTTTGTTCATTCGTTTGTTCATTCATTCATTCGCACGTCTTGTTTTTTCTGGTTAGGGTGACTGTGTATCCAAAGATTATTTCAGGAACATGGGCATAAGGCCAGAATACACAGTGCTGACGGAAAGTTTTCAAATCTTTTAAAGTTTTCCACATATTGTTATCATAAGGCACAGGTAGAATTCAATCAAGTTGTAGAAGCATCTCAAGAACCACTGATGGGAGTAGGATGTGCTAGAGCTCAACTGCGTAAAAAAAAGAATATGTCACAATATGTGTCATAAAAAAAGAATTTTGTAAGTGGTATATTTCAGTCTTTATTTTTTTTTAAAATTAACAATCCATTTTAGGGTGAGTGAAATATAACAAAATGTGAGAACCTTAAATGGTTCAGAAAACTTTCCATCAGCACTACATGTAATCAAATTATAAAAGAACCATTAACATGATGATTGCTTCTCATTAATGCATGTTTCATATCTCCTTCCTTTACAGTGAACTTAGCAAACTGGAAGAAGGCTCTTGTAGGTCTGTCCTGTATAATACTTTTGCTACTCATTGTCATCATTCTCATCATTTTCCTCAAGAAAGCACATACTCCACAGAAAAGAAAAAGAGCAGTTGAGTTGTCTGTGTAGGTGTTTCACAGCTCATAATCAAATGAATTAATAAAAAATGAGTTTAACTGCATGAATCCACACTTTGCCTTTTGAAATCCACACTCCTTTGCTTTTTTAGAAAACCTGCAAGGACTAAGTCTGACGATCCAATGAGGGTGAGTCTGACGCTTGACATTGAGGACAATCCTACAGGTAATGGTACTTTCATGTTACGTGAATACATAAAGACTCTACTAAACATTGTTGTTGCTTTTTCTCATGAGTTAAATGACTAATTTTTTAAAATGTTAACACAGACCCAGTTTATCATTGTACACATTGTACCTAAATATTTTCATAGGCCAAATTGCACCTAAATTACCTGCCAGAATGACAAGTTGCTGATTTCCTGTAAACTCACATGCCTATTGATGAACACCAATCACAAATACATTACCACACAAATCCTCCCAAAACGCATAGTTTTAGTCATTTCACTAAGCTGAAATAAGGATAAGGACTAAAGCGAAAAGAGGCTTGCTCCTTTTATAGGGTGCCATTACTTTTGTCCTAATTAAAAAGTGTAACTGAACAGTTTAATTTGTATTAAAATTCTGAATTGTGCTTAGTGAAACTCCACAAAAGATAAACTTAATATCAGGAGTCCTCCTAGGATACAAATGCTTTGGCCAAGAATTATATTTACATAAATATCACAGTTATACACAATGCACTGTATTTATAAATGCATACGCTCGTATCTACACTATATAACCAAAAGTATGTACCTGAGCATCACACCATACTTTTTCAAACGGTTGCCATGAAGCTACAACCCCAATTCCAAAAAAGTTGGGAGAGTATGAAAATTGGCAATAAGACCAAAAAGGAGTCCTCATCTTCTAAATTCTCTTCACCTTAAAACATAACAACTAATTTTTTGATGAGTTACCATATGAATTTAATTGTTATCTCACATCTGGTGGCTGCAACATTTGCCAAAAATGTTGGGACAGTTAACTGTTTACCAATGTATAACATTCCCCTTGATAAAACACTTTTTAAGCATTTGGGCACTAAAGAAATCAAGTTTAGCTTGCGTGAGTTTCCCCCATTCTTTTATATGCAGGTCTTCAGCTGCACTTTCACTTGTATGGAGTCTTTGTTGCCATGTTTTGCACTTCAGTAATGCACCACATTTTCTCAACTGGAACAGGCAGGCCAGTCTCACTCTCATACTCTGACGCGTGTGTAATCCAAGCTGAACGCAGTGTTAAGTTTTCTGAATTATGAGGGACAAAATGACAAATTACAGAGTTATAAAAAAAAAATATATATATATATATATATATATAATTTTTTTTTTTTATAATTATATATTTTTTATATTATATATTATAATTATATATTATGGCATGCCGTTTAGGAAAATTTTAATGAGAGAACTTAATGAAAAAATATTGAATGAATTCTGAATATATGGATTGAAAACTGATATATTGAATGAAAAGTCTGAATATATTGAATGAAACATGACGTCATCGAAACACAGCGCCATCTTTAGAACGGATGAGTGAGTCGGCGAGAAACTTGGTTGCTGCAGTTCTGAGAAGTGGAGAGATGGTCAACACATGGGTGAGAGCGTGTATGGCCCAAAGTGGTGGCGCAGGCCGCACTCAGTATCAGACGACCGGTGAAGAATTTATTTGCTATTTCACGGCGGAAGACCGGCCACAGACCGCCGTGAAGTTAGTTTTATATTGGACATTCGCCACACATTCAAGATTATTCCTTTAATATTTTGAGAAGTAAACACACAAAAATGACAAATCACATATTTTCTTAATCTGGAGTGGACAGAGAAGCTACTAGAAATAAATATATTTTTAGATCTTCTCCTGTTACAGCCTGCTGGATCTAAATCTGTCAGAAATGCTGCTTACCGCCGCTTTATAGAGATGGAGTCACTAAGGGACAATGTAAAAGGTGCATGACTAAGACCCAACAAGGTTACAGAGAAAGACCTCACAGAACATCAAACATATTACACTGTTAGGCTACAGTATGGATTATTTGTTTATTTGTTTGTTTAATTGATTAATAATTATATTAAATTACATGTAAAAATAAATTATGACAAACAATTCTTGTGCTAATAAAACAGATAATTTGTTAAATGAGAGTCAGGGTCTTTTTTAAATTATTTAAATAATAATAATAATAATAATAATAATAATAATAATAATAATAATTGTAAAGGTATGTATGAAAATGAATGCACTTTGGTACAGACTGAGTTGCAAAAAATGACAAATCAATCAAAATTGCTATTGAAATTTCACATGTAAAACCAACTACACTATCACCCTCTCTATCATTACTAATAACTACAACCATTCTCTTTGCAATATTCAGTTTAATCGTTTTTTTTTTTATATTGAGTTTACAATCAATATATTCAGACTCCATTCAATATTCTCACGGTTCATTCAATATATTCGGAATCCATTCAATATATTCAGACTTTTCATTCAATATATATAGGGTTTCAATCAATATATTTAGAGTTTTCATTAAGTTCTCTCATGAATATTTTCCTAAACGGCATGCCATAATATGTATAGATAGATAGATAGATAGATAGATAGATAGATAGATAGATAGATAGATAGATAGATAGATTATATATAAATAAATATATATATAAGATTCTGGCAGAATTCAGAATGGATTTTTCCCACTGTTGGATATTTGACCACTGATTTTAGCAAAACTGGTCATGTTCAATTAAACATCTTGGTTTGAACTGATTTTTAAGCATGGTCTCCAAATTTCTTGTAGGGTTGAAGCTAAAGTTAGCCTGCTTAATCCATTACACAACTAGCTTTGTGTGTTTGGGATCACTGACTTTTTGTAATATTTAATTTTGTCCACATTTCAGCCTTCTAGCTGATCATTTGAGGTTATGCTGAAGAATATAATTTATTCCACTTTCTTAATTAGTCCATACTCCTTTTGCAATGTGCCAGTTCCACTAGCAATAAAACAGCTTTAAAGCATGATGCTACCACCACCATGCTTAAAAGGTGGTACAGTGTTCTTGGGGCTGAATGCCTCGCCTTTACTCCTTCAAACTAATTTCTGGTCAAAATGTTCCCAACGCTGATTTGTTTTTTTTTGTTTGTTTTGTTTTGTTTTGTTTTGTTTTTTCATTGTGCCTGTGGTGGTCTGCAAAATGTAGTCAAGCTTGAAGGTGCACATTTTTTGGGTATGGGCTTTTTTTTTTTTTTTTTTTTTTGGAATACAGTTTGGAAAATATAGTTGTTTAAACTGGAATGTTTAAACATTTCCTGATTTATGTTGAAAAGTTGAATGGCATTGGGCTTAGGAAATTAAAAAAAACATTTTTTACTTTAATCAATGAACTAATAATCTAAATGGTATATGTAAATTATATATGTAAATATAAAAATGTAAGCTCTTATATCAGAAAACTATTAAATTAAACCACATACTCCAAATTCTTGGGCTTTTCTCCTGCGAACGATGGATGTTAAACAATCATTCTGACCTAGAAAGATAAACTCAGTGTTATCATTGAAAGTCTAATACTGCATTGACATCCGTGTTCATGATGACTGTATGTAAAATTCTGATCACATCCGTAAATGCACATTTTAGCTTAGTAAAGTGGTGAAATTAATAACAGGATGATGCTTTTTGTTTCTCACAGCCACTCCTGGTATTATGAGCCGAAATGTGTGTAGCGACCATGTATCAAGCTCAGGTACAACTTAAGATATCTCCAGACTACAAATGTTTACCTACCATTAATTTCCCCTTAATGTCAAGGACAAATGAGCGCAATAGCAATAAACTTTCACTAATTGCTTAAAAAAAATTTTTTTTTAAGGAAATAACAGAACGTGAAGAGGTCTATGAGTTTAGTATTGTGCTATTTCTCAGTATTACCTGGGTAGTGTGATTAATTTGTTCAAGGCTACTCTTCTAAATCCTAGCTGTTATATTGGTGGCATTTTGTATATGACTAATGTGTTTATGTAATGATAAAAGGTCTAACTGTATATATCATAGAATCTGATGAAGAGAAGGACAACGAAGAGTCTGAGAAGCCTCAACATGGTGGTGAACCACTCATACAGAATGTGGACAATGGAGGAGGTGAGCTGCTGAAATTGCATTATGAATTGTGAAATTTACTCGGATATAAATATAGCTGTTAATGCTTGCTCATATGAGACTTGTGTGTTCAAGTGCATGCGAATATGCCTTACAACCCTTGTATGTTGCCTGTATCTGTGTTTTATTAGGGCATGTTATGCACGAAACACACACAGTGAAAGGTGAATTCCAGGACATCACACAAGGTGAGAGCAAATTTTAAATCTTGAAGGTGACTAATCGGTTTATACTGATGCATCAAGCATGCTGCAGGCACCAGGTGTCATTTCCTGTCCTGTTAGTGGGACTACTTCCTGTTTTCACAATTCACTATTGAGACTCCTCACATTTTGAGGCAGAACACATTGCCATTGTTTCACTTACAAAAATAAACCCTCAAGGGGTATTTTTCCTTTAGTGATTAATAGGTTGTGTGTAAGTCCTAATTCTTTTGGTAGGTGCATGGAACACAACAGTGTTAGCACAATAATGGCTTAGGGAACAGTGATTTATTATCCAGTAGTGGCTGCATCTGAAAGGAAATAGATTAGCTACACACACACTCATTAGTGTGGAACGAATGCAAAACAGGGCCAAAGCAAATGTCCCACACCCATTTCCTCAGCAGTTGATTGAAAACAGCAAGGTGGGTGGGGCTGTACTATTAAAAATTCATTATTTAAATTTTTAATCCTCATTTATTCTTACTCTCTCATATATTTTTTTTGTAGATGAATCGGATCAAGAGCATGTAAGTGAAGCAACAATAATCAACCAAGACACATAAACCAATAAACACACAACATGCACAACATACAGCATGTGTTATAAGCCAACACACTTAAGAAAGAATAAGGTGCATTGACTAGACTTGCACTAGCAATACCAATAAGCTATTTACATGAAGCTTGGAGTTAGCATGGCTTCAGGGATGGGAGTTTGAATCTCCCCCTGCTTGGTGGGTTTCCCCTGGATACTCTGGTTTCCCCCTCAGTGTGGAGACATCCATTGTAGGCGAATTGGCATTCCTCAGCAATGCAACTTCCCCTAAAACAATAGCATGGAGTAAAGTCATGGGTTGTCCTATGCTTAGTGACATCAGCTTGAAGGAATGGCTGAAGGGAAATGAAGCTCTGTCCTCCAGTGTCTACAGCTGGCACACAGTTTATCCATTTTAATTTGGTAGCTTTGCTAGTTAACCTATCTTTCTTGGTCCAGTTATATACTATAATGATTTAAATTCATTGTAAATGTACCAAATACTCATACAAGAAATAATCTAATTTTAAATGCATGAAATGTAATTCCTGCCGCAATGGACCTCTGTTAGAGCTTGATTTTCATTTTTGCCCACTAGGTCCCAATCGAACAATTTAAATGGTCCTGTGAACCTGCTGCTCTGAGCTTTCAGCATATAAAATGGTTACTAAATCAATATCTGTCAAATAGCTATAATTTAGAAGCAAAATATGTGATTAATATTTTTTTTAATGCACAGAGTTGTGAATGGGGCCTTTTTAGACTAGTATGTGTTAAAGGGCTAATACAGTCATTGGCAAAAGATGGCCTTCAATTCTGTGTGTTTATGTATCAGGTGGGGAAAGTCTGATTTCTGACTGATTTTACATTTTGTTGTGCTATTTTGTTGGTACCTGAGGTTATTTACTTATTTACAGTAGTTGGTGAGAACCACTCAGGTGTGATGTTAACACTGATTTAAAAAAAAAAAACCCATGACTCATCACAAGTCAATGTGAGGCCTTGGTACAATTGGATGAAAGCAGATTTGTGAAAGGAGAAGCTAAACAAATTTTAAAAGCCAATGGGCAATGGGAACACTCCTGTAACACACACGAAAGTTGGCCAATGAGAAAAAATGAAGAATGGAACTGAAAAACTGAGCTAAAGCAAAAATCCCAACATAAAAAAACTGATCAGTGAAAAAAAAAGTTGTGTATAATAACGTAATTAATTTTAAAAAATGTTTTTCATTTGAGCATGTTTTTTTTGTTTGCTTGCTTGTTTGCTTGTTTGTTTGTTTGTTTGTTTGTTTGCTTGCTTGCAATAGTTTTAGTCACTTTCAATTTATTTGCTTCTATTTAGTTTATTACACAAATCTAAATCCATACGCTTGCCCCTTATGGACACTTCTATTTGAATTTTATTTTAGTAAATTTTGTAAAATTTTGTAGCTTACATTTCTTTATATTTATATATTTTTATTTTATTTCATATTCTTATTTCTCTATTTTATCATTTTTTAAATTAATTTAAGTGTACTCTAGTGCAATTTATGTCTCAGAGAGAAATACCGCCTTTTTTTTAGGTCCTGGGTAGTTGTATAAGTATTTCACTGCATATCATACTGTGTATACCTTACGGACAGGCTGCTAATAAGTAAGAACAAAAATAAAATATAAACATAAAAGGAATAAAATATTGATCATCACAATAATAAATGAGTTATAAAAGGAGACAAAATGCTACATATTCGTCATTTGCCGATTAAATAATACATTGCGCCATAGCTATAGTGTCATGACAGTGACGCCGAGCATAAAGCTGTGACCCCACAATCATAATAACTACTATTGGCTAATGAAAGAAAATAACACAGTAAGTGAATTCAGATCACATGGTTGTTTTTGTATCTCTTCTGCAGACTGATCCAGAGTATGTTCAGCTTAACAGTTGTCAACAGGAACCTGAGTAGACTCCCTCTTCTATAGAAACACCACATGTAACTCACGTGTAATTTATTTGGCTTCCGCTCCAGCTCCACCTGCCTGCATGTGAGAAGACCCTGCTCTTGTGTATTGTATACACTTCAGCAGGCAGGGTCATTTTTGTATATGTTGTGAATAAGTGGTTGCATAAATCATTGGTTTTCTTATACAGTTGAATGGCTGAGAATAAAGTCTCTGCTTTAATCAAATCTTCATGTCTCTTGTATATATTGAATCTAGGAAATGTTCTCTGTAAAACATAATGATTAGAATGAGACTTTTAGATTCCACTATTATGTAGAGCCCACTAAATTTATTATTTATCTTACATATGAAAATCTAATCTATATGACCTTTTTTTATTATTTGAGAAGTGACCTGCTCATTCTAAACATTTTTAAAAACTTCTGTTATTTAAGTTAAAATTATTCAGTAATCATCGGATTTATCTTTTTTAGGAAAGGGTCTAAAAATACAATGGGTTACATTACGAAAATGTAGAAATGACTGAAAGGTAAATAATATTTACAAGCTAGCTTTTTTAGTTATTTAGGATCTAATTTCCACTTTAGTTTTGTATATGTAATAATATAATTAATTAGAAAGACAATACTTTAATACCAAGCTAGTTTTAGACTTTATAATGAATTCTTTTTTTTTACTGGTTAGATTTATATTTTCCTGCACAAGGTTATTTATAATACATTCCTACTAATGCAAGGATCTTAAGTATCTATATTTGCCAACTCGTATGGAAAGTTATGAATTAATAATGCAGTTTCATGACTTGCTTATTTTAGGAAGTTAGGACATCATGTACATCCTATTTTACAACTGTTTTCGACCTCTCTCTCTCTCTCTCTTGCTCTCGCTCCCTCACTGACTTGTAACTTGAACCTGACCCTCGTTAATGTGAAGTAGGATTCATGTCCTCCTGTTGGCTGTGCTGCTAAAATAGACACACTGACCCCTGTGAAATGCATTCTGGGAATATGCTGCCCTCTACTTTACCTTATGCGGGGTAATATGTGTGAGACTGTCCTGCATTTTGAGTTCTCAGATTTGTGACAACAAGCTCCACTTTCTCAGATACGTTATTCACACTTACCACACCACATGCTTTCCGTGGTAATTGTTAACAACTAGGGAATACTCTTACTTGCTTAAGTTTAGTGCTTGAGACATGTTATGCTCGAGTGATCAAGGTTATGTTTCCATTCAATTTAATGCATCAATCTTGTGTGCACTTGTTACGTATTAGGAAGCCAAATTTAAAAAAAAAAAAATTCTTTTTTAACTTTCTGGATAAAACATAAATAAATATTCCTATCAATTTTGCTTAACACAAGAATTTCTTAGCAATATTATTTTTTTACAATATTATTATCATTATTATTATTATTATTATTATTATTATTATTATTATTATTATTGTTGTTGTTGTTGTTATTATTATTATTCACCTGTACATCAGTCAGTCATGTGTCATATCTCACATCATAATGGGGGATCAGGCAATGTTTTTTGGTTTCTGAATGATTTTATTCATTGTGCCACTGCCACTTCATTATGTAATTAAACAATTGCATAAAGAAGCAAATATATACAGTACAGTGCAAACGTCTTGAACTACCCCTCATTTCTTCATATTTTTCTTCCCAAAAAGAAAGAAAGACTTTTTGGTAATTTTATTTAATGCAGGCTTGAGGAATAGTTTTCCAAGCCTCCTGAAGGATGTTTTTGCCAAGTTTTTGACTCTGACCGGTTTCATGGGAATGTTATTTTATGTTAAGCCACACAGTGACCTATGAATCATTCAAGCATAAAAATATCAAACTTAAGGCATGAAACAGTGAGAAACAGGTGCGGATAATGACAGACGATCAGGCTGGTGATCACCAGTATACTGGTGATGCTGAATTGTGTTTGGAACATACAAGAGGGCAAATGAGTTTGCTGCTGAGGTTGTTACCTCCAATTTGAATTTTGAATTTCTTTAGGCACTTTGCAGCCTATCAGAGTAAAACATTTGTTCCTATTTCTTTAAATTTAAATTTATATGAAGAAATGAGAAGTGGCTCAAGACCTTCGCACAATACATAAAAATGTGAAGATTAAGTGCATTTCATTGAATGTATTTTATGTGACATAATATGTTTTAAGTGGCAGCTGGCAAGTTACATTAAATTAACTGATGCATTAAGTAGCTACTCATTTTTTTAATAATCATGTTAGAAGAAATATCCTGTGGTCATGGAAAAAGTGTTACTCTTAATTAATGGAGTAAAATAAATAATATTAATTTATTAATAATATCTATTATATGCACAATTAACCAAAAATTTAATTTCTAACACTTGCAATAAAATATTTTATATACTGTACATTTTTATAGTAACTAATTACACTGGGATTTGTATCATAACATATAATCATTGATGTGGTGATGCTTTCTGTAAGAACACATCTATTAAACGTTCATGCAACGACAGCCACATTTACTCTTCTCTAATCAACTAATTTAGTGAACAAATTTACTGTTGGTTTAAAATAATCAGAATGGCATATGGCATTAATTATTCTTTTCAAAACATGCACAATGTAAGTGGAGCTACTTGCAAGTACTGTAAACTTAGACCCCATAATAACATCCACTGTATATGTTTCCATATAGAAGATATACTGTAGCACATCTCCTGACCTTTTTTCTTAGGGCGTGTTTGTAGATTTCTCCATATTCTGCTCCTTTTGAAGTAGCTAGCAGTTGGACTTTTGACAACAACAGGAACTCAAAGCCTAGTGCATCTTGTTAATGAGCAGGATATCCTGTCAGCACCATCTGTTATCTCGTTCTCTTCTTAGAGTTCATATAAATACTTTGCTTTCTTGAAATGCTCCCATTGGGATGGTGAACGAGTGCTTTTCAGGACACATCTGTTTTACACTGTCATTCTGTTTCATCAAGAAGGAAGAACAAAGTAATCATATAATAATAAAACCTGATAATAGTTGAAAGAAGTCTAATGTGATTGTAGAATTAAAGATCATACTGATACTCCTCTTTCACTAATGCATTATATTCATACATACAATACATATGAACTCAACTTGTTTAAGTTCTTTCACTCTCTTTAGTTTTTCTGTGCCCTTTGACATTTTCAAGCATTTGGACAGATCTGGAATAAATCATAAGACCGCACTGTCTGTTCCTTTTTTTCATGCTTTCATGCATCAGGTCTTTGCAGGTCAATAATGCAGTTTCTCACACTGTGGTGTTCTATTATATGACGCCATTACATTTTCTTCCTTTTAGCAAGCTTAGCCCTTTTATATATACAAATTTATTTCTGGCAACGTGTCCTTAATTCTGCATTCTTTTTCATACCCCAAACTACCTCTGTTTTATTCCTTTTCTGAATTCATCATTTAAGTTCTATGTAAATTAGCTAATGTGCTATGAGCCATGTCATGTCAGAGAACAGTAGAGCTGAGCGCAGCTGGATGGAGCTGAACAACAAGTCAGGGGAGCACATCTTTTTATATTAGATCAGAATAGGGGAGGATCTGTTGGAACCCTGAAAAAACTAACTAGAAACTGTTGATGAGATGATCATTAATTATAATCAATGTTTAGTTGATTTCCTGTGCATTTCAAGCAATCAATTATGAAAAATGTCAATTCATTTTAATTGTTAAAAATTCTAAAATGCACCTGCTTTTTTTGCACACCCCGGCAACTGCTTTGTAGTGGAAACAAGCATTCCTCACTGTGAACATGCCATTCTCGTCACTGTCTGCAGCCAGTTCTCTTTTTAATTTAAAGTGATATTAAGTGTGTCACAACGAAAACACAATGATGCACAATTATGCATGTGAGCAAGACTGCAGGACAAATACTTCCTGTATGATGTTGTACTTTCTAGTGGAGGAAAAACTGAAAAAATTAAACTACTCAAGTAAAGATAATAATATCTGTTTGTAATAATAACATATCCTGTACTTGATCTTTATATGAGTATTCCTAATTGATGTACAAACTGGTGTAGTAATATTGAATATTTAGTGGAAGAAGAAAAGTACTGTTTGGTTAAAAAGATTCATCAATTCCTCAATCATCATTTGGTTTGCTATTGTAAACCCATCTGAATAAGGGTTATATTAATAATATTTCTATTATTATTTGCATAAAAAGTCCCTTAGAATTGAGTCTGAGTGCTCACATTCTGTTCATTACCTAAATGTAATAAAAACATAGGCGGGTGTTCTTCCAAAATATTGAAATGGCAACATGGCCATGGAAGTGGACTTCATAATTTCAAAAGTTGATACTAAACTGAGATTCAGGTTTATGTGGAGCTTGACATCAGGATCAGTGAACTGGCAAAAACAAATCACCACTAAGTATGATTTATGAATGTATAAACACATTTTTGCATGGTGTCTGCAACAAAAACAACATATAGCAAAAGTTAGTTAGTTAGTTAGT
>JAAGKR010006954.1:0-39807 GCA_011419295.1 Clarias macrocephalus
TTCTGGGTTTTTCTTGTGTGTGGAGAGGCCTGGGTGCCCTCACCTGCAGTTCGAATGTTTTCCGGCACTGTTCCGATCATTCATTCATTGGATGCTTTTCTTATTTATGTGACAAAAAATAAAAAAGAATATGGGACAGTCACTTCTTTACTACTTGCTGGTGTTTTTCTGGTTTTGTGTGAACATCTGAGTGAGTGAAAATCTGTACATTTTTATTCTAATACACTGTAGACTATTTGTATACCATTTCTTCCTCATGCACTGTACTTAATTAAAAGTAGCGATATCACAGGTAAAATATTACTCAAGAAAAAGTGGAATTTATATTCTGCATTTATTTTTGCGAGGTACAAAAGTACTGTTTTCAAATTTACTGAAGTATCGAAAGTACTGACCTTCTAGAAGATCACTGTAGCGTTTAGAACATAGTAAAAGCATGCGTCTCTCTCTCTCTCTCTCTCTCTCTCTCTCTCTCTCTCTCTCTCTCTCTCTCTTCCCATTTCTCTATACCGGACGGCGGTGTTGTCAGCTGCTTAAACCATCTCAACACCTGCTACATGATCAAGTGTTTCATGGAGGGAAGGCAAATCACAAAATTATATTTACTAGGCAGCAGGTGGTGATGGTACCTTTTTAAGTGTTACACTCCATTATGCTTATGTAATGCAGTGCCATGTACAAATATAGTGAAGTTGAAAGTACAGATATTTGTTGTAGGATGTAATGGAAATAAAAGTAAAATGTATCCACTAATAAAACTACTCAGGCAAAGTAGAGATACATAAACTGTACTTGAGTACAATAAAAAAGTAAATTTACGTTGTTACCGTCCATCTCTGCTTTCACATGATCAATGGTGGAAAGGTAAAATTTCATATTTAGAATGAGGTTTCTTTCCCTCGACACCTTGTTTCTGCACTAAAAAAACTGAAAAACTTAAAAATTTGAAACAACAAAAAACAAAAGTAAAAGATTAGAAACCTGGTTGACTTTAGGAAATATGTAGAGCCTCAGCCACACTCTAGGGGGCAGCTGTAATGCACCAAATCCAGAGGTGAAAGACTGAAGCTCTTACTTTCCCAGACCACTAACTCATCTCTTAACGATAGTACTTTCCCTGATGTTGACAACGCTAGTCACCCCTAAGACTCCACCAACAACTTGAGTTGTTAACAGTAAAACACTGACTCATTCATCAGTTTGAGTAAACAGTGATTTCCTATTACTCATTCCCTAAATTAGATTTGCTTGGAAAAGGACATCTACTGGTTGATGGTGTAATGTGTTTTCTCAAATACCCTGGAATGTTTTTTCACTAGTACATTTTGGATAATTTGTATCTGTTACATTAAGATATGTATAGTATGATAAGGTGAGACAAGCATGTGATTCGTTCACATTGTAGTATTCAGTGCTTTGTAGTTGAATTATAAGACAGTGTGTGGTATTTTTTCTGTAGTGGAGTGGTGGGGAACATTATCCTCATTTGCTGAAGGACTCTCTCTCTCTCTCTCTCTCTCTCTCTCTCTCTCTCTCTCTCACACACACACACACACACACCCACAAAGACACACGGTCTCTTTTATCTTTATATGTCTTTCTTGTTGCTTGTGTAGGCACTTTCCTGGCTCTTGTTTTCACCTCCTGCCTGAGTGTGTAACTACTGGAATGTTCACCTGGGCAGGAAATAAGGTGTGTGTCTCCTGTCCGTTGTCAGTCATCACCAGGCCTGTACTCCAGTTCGGTCATGCTGCCAGCATTAGAAACAGTAGTGCTCACAGTCTAATGTATCCTTGACATAGGAATTCTAATTGAAAGAATTCCTACAATAGCACATGAGGCTTTCCTGGCTCTTACTATATAAGGTAATGTATCAGTTCACCCAGTAAATGTATGTTATCCAATATCCAACTACTACATGAATATTTTCATGTTCAGTCATTTCAAATAAGTACTGAATTAATTTATGATTCATGATTCACTGAATAGTTATTAGGTTACAATGGAAGTGCATTCAATTGTTTCTGATATGACAGGTGACCCCAACCTCCCCCCCCCCCATTCTTTTTCTGTATATACACAATGCTTCTCATAAAATGTTAATATCATAAAAATATTTTTTATTTAATTAAAAAAATGATACTCTCATATGTTCTAGATTCATTAAACACAAAGTGAAATGTTTCAAGCTTTTTTTTATTTCAATCATACGGCATACAGTTCATGAAAATCAAAATTGCAGTATCGTGTTTGGTGGCTCTCGATACATCGACTTCAGCCTCATTTCACTCTTGTGAAGCTCTCCTCTTCAATTGTCTTTGCTTGACAATGTTTTGAAGGCTGAACAACAGCTGAAGGCTGGAGTTGCTTGTGCACTCTTTCCTGCAACACACATCCCTTCCAGTCAACTTTCCATGAATACGCTTTGATACAGCCCTTTTAGGACTTCTGTGGCTTCAACAAACTGTCATGTCATGATTCCCCATGATTGTCTACTGAACTAGACTGAGAGGTACACAGAATTTATACTGTATGAATAGTAATTTGCTTAAAATTAAATACTATAATATTTTGAGATTCTGGTTTCCCTTCCTTTGGACCACTTTTTGTATGAAGAGCTGCAGCTGTATGAAGTATGAATCAAAACTTTTCCCGTGTCACAGTAGCTACAGTTACAATATCTTGTTACAATGACACATGGAAATGGGTGGTATATATATGGCAGCAAGTGAACATTTTGTCCCTAAAGTGGATGTGTTGGAAGCAGAAAAAATCGGCACGCATAAGAATTTGAGCAACTTTGACAAGGGACAAGATGACAGAGCAACTTCAAAACTGCAGCTTTTGTGGGATGTTCCTAGTTTGCAGTCCGCAGGATCTACCAAAAGTGGTCCAAGGGAGGAAAACTTCAGCAGCTTACTCAGGGGCTCCTAGCAACCATGGCTGAGCTCACTTGGCTATAGGAACCCAGACCCTCACAGGGAGGCCCAACGCCTAAGGTGGTCTTAGGCTGCGGTAGCCTCTCTAGTGCCCAGCAGATACTGAGTTCCATTAATGGGTTTATGACCCTCAGGTAACTCTCAGAACACCACTGGCCTGTCTGGACTGGATCGCATGCCAGTGGTTACAGCCAGAGCTCTTAACAGCCTTGGAAGTCACTGAGAGGGTCTTGCTCGACTGGTTATTGCGCTACCTTCCCCATGAAGAACGCAAATCTGTTGTCATGAAAGCCCTCTCCCCCTCTTGAGAAATGGTGGATGTGCTCAAATGCATGCTGACCACGCTAACTCTCTGCCACAAAAAAAGAAAAGGCTGCTGGAAAGAGGCCCTCCCCATTTCATCCCACATCTGCTATGAGAATCAGCACCGCGCCCACCTATGCCACAACCTGCCTGTTCCTTTCCTCCTAGGGCAAAACTAGCTGGGACTGATAGAGAAGCGGAGGAAATCCAAGAAACTGTGAGCAGCCACCAAGCGTCACCATTTCTACGCGAAAAAACATCCCTGTGCCCATCCAGTGTGGCTGAGCCAGGAGGAGAGCACTGATGCTGAGGCTGAAGAAGAGATAAACCTACCCTCTGAACAAGTTCTGTCTCAGCAGGTGACATAACTTGGCAAACTCGCCCCGCTACAGTGTAAAGATTGCCTGCCTGAAAAACTGCTGTGGCTAAGTACGAGAGGGAGAGGCTGAGGATGGTGGTAAAATCCAGCCTGCATCATACTTCTTAAGACGTGCCAGGCTCCTGTACTTTCTCACACTCTCGAAAATGAGCATCATGAAGCACCTGGCACACTCTCACCTCCTTGGCGGCCACCTAGAAGTGCAAAACCCTCTGGAGAAAATTAAGAATCGGTTCTCCTGGCCAGGCCTTGACGCCGATATTTGAAACTTCTGACAACGCTGCCCTGAGTGCCAGAAAACTGCACTTAAGAAGCTGGCCCCACCCCGATCATCTCGCTACCCATCATCAGCTTGCTATTTGGGTGCATTGAGATGGACCTGCAATCCGACAAACCCCAAGTCAGAGAGGGGCTACAAGTAGATCCTGGTTGTTGTCGTCTATGCCACCCGGTAACCCAAAGAAGACCCACAAAGAAAAGTAACCTCAAAAAACTTTGACACGGAGCTGGTGCTTCTATTCAGCTGCATAGGTCTGCCTAAGGGGGGGATCCTGACTTATAAAGGTATGCCATTTATGTCTCATTTAATAATGGATCTTTGTTGGCCATTCCGGGTCAAGCAGCTTCTTCATACTTTAGTGTACCAACCACAAACAGACGATCTGATGCAGCATTTATAATCAGACACTGATATGGATGTTCTGATGAGTCTCGGATGAAATAGGCCGAAATTGGGACAAGCTACTGCTAAACGTCCTCTTCGCAGTCCGAGAGACACCTCAAGCCTCCACCAGCTTTAGACAATTTGAGCTTCTGTTTGGGAAAAGTCTGCAAGGGCTGCATGATGTGGAGACATGGGAAGAGCAGCCATCTCTACTCCACTCTCTAGAGGAGTATGTGCAGGCAAACCTACAGCCATCGCATCTTACTGTGTTCATGTTCCACACTTGACCAGGAAAACAAGACAGAGAAAACCCTTCAGCACCATGGCCAGCTCCACAGCTGGCTTAGGAGGGGTGGGGCACCCCAACTTCCTTGAGCTGGCAGGTGATCACTCTCCACTATCTCCAGCACACCATCATGGGCTGCCTATAAAATGCCAGCCACTCAGCAGTATGGGGAGTGGAAAGTCTCAAGAACGAAACTTACAACATTTCTGTCTCTCTTCACTCTTCAGTCCGACCAAGCTAGATAGAAACTCTAACACATAGGGCATGCCACCAAGGAAGAGTCAACACCAGGCTTCAACTGCCTCTTCAGGTTTCTCGTCTTCAGCCTCCATCACTTGGTTTGGGACATCCGCTGACAACTTTTTTATGGTTTTAGATTTAACTGCAAATTGTCTATATTGCAAAGTACCAAAATGTTCTAGTGTACCTCTCGTGTAAATACATTCATTCGATATAAGATTAAAATCATAGTTCAGATTTCATGAAGTTACATTATCTGTACTTTTTTTGTGTTTTGTTTAAATATTTTATGTCAGATTTTGAATGCAGCCATTATTCTATTTAATCGTTTGCAGTTTAGTCCCTTAATTCCAACTTAAATCCTGCAAAGCCTATTTTAATAAGATAATAATAAAATAATAATAAGATTAATACCATTTGCACTGCATGACCTGATCCCAGTAAAATCTTGGCTGAAACCTCTAATAGATTGAACGATAACATGTTGTCCATGTCAGAAGATCCTTTACTGATAGTTGTGTGAGTAAAGAACATTACTGTTTTGTTGTTTTGCTCATGTCATCAATTACCGTATGAAAAGAAAATTATTGTGTAAACTTAAACAAGACCCAGTACAAAAATTGCAATGTTATGCCTAGAAACACGAGGAAAGTAGAGGAGTCTGGAGCTGTCTGTGGATGGGTAAAAGAGGACTCCATGGAATGCCTATTCAAGACAATAAAGAAGTAAAAAAAGAAGTAAAAAAAACTGCTTGAACGATGTACATTTGGATCAAATGTCTGGTTCCATAGGCATTTTTATTTTTTGGTTGGTTTTTTGTTATATTTTAGTCCCAATATGGTTTTGAACCTAACAAAAAGAACAAATAGGTTTGGGCTTAACACTCGGAACAATGATTGCCCAGAACACTGATTCCACACAAGAAGGAATTCATCTCAGAATCAGTTCAGATACATTAAGAAATGTTGACTCTTCTTGTATTCAGTGTATACACAAGTGCTGCAAAGTCAGATCATGAGCAAATGTACTGTATGCAACACGTTACAAAAGTCTGTGCTTTTTTTTTTAATAGTACAAACTGTTATACATTTTTTTATGACTTATTATTTTTATTATTTTAAGTCAGTCAAAAAAAAAAAAAAAAAACGTTCTGATTTCCAAACATTTTCCAGCAAACTTTTTTTTCTTACATGAATATAGAAGCATATTATATAAAACACCACATTTCAGACCAAAAAAAAAAAAAAGAACTGCTGGGTTTTGCATGCATGAAAAAAGTAGCAGGTGCAACAAATTCCTTTGAAGGACTGTGGCTGGTTTTGCAGGATCTTTTATAAAACTAAATAGATAATTTCCTTATAAAATTGTACCAAAGGATCATCACACTGATCACTGATTATTGACTTTGCTTCTTGTATTACATTATTGCATATGAATTCAGACTTTGTTTGATACCTTATATATACACAAAAAGTGAACTGTATATACAAGTACAGATCAACAGGTACTAATTTTCTATTCTGCTGTGTATCTGTGTTGTATATGACTGTGTTTCAGAGATTTGTTCGCTGGTTCACTTGCTTCTATTGTTGTGTAAAGCAGTGCAGGATTAGAGCGAGGCATCGTGAAGATCTTGAAACATTTGGCAGCACAGGCAGTCTAGTCCGTCCTTCTTGGCAGACTTCTGGCTATTTGTATAATGGCCCCTCTCTCAGTTTCTTCTCAGGAATGTGCAGCGGGCAATGAGCAGACCTCTGAGCTGCAAACCACGAAATTCACTGCTGTTGCCCTTTACAGAGGCACCCGGTTTATTTGTTAGTCTTTGTAAGTTCCTATTTTATGTGATTTCAAGGAAATTCCATGGTGTGCTCTCAGTGGTGATGCCGTTTGTCTAATCTCAGGAATGTCCGAGTGATTAATGCTTTGATGTGACATTGTCTCGGTGGGACGAAGAAGGCATGGCACAGCAAAATGTTAGATCACGCACCGTCATTGAACTTTCGTAGGTCAAAAGGTTGAAATCTTAAATCCCTCTTTTTTAAATACACATATTTAAAATAATCCTTTAAAATTACCTTTAATAACACTGATATTTGCTGAACTGGATTAAACAAGGTGGTGTTTGGAATGACTCAAATCAATTCTGCCTGATTCTGTCCAACTTGTCATGCAAAGACAAAGTTTGTGCTTATAGCCTTTGTGTACAAAACAGCTGTGATAATAGGTTAAAGCATGTCTGGTAAGACATAGCCCCAGGGATGTGTTCATGGCAACTTCATATGAGGACAGGCTGCCACATGCATGTCCAGAACTCCTCAAAGCAATGTTGTTAACTTGAGTAATTTGTTCTCGGTAACACCTTTTTGTTGGGCAGCAGAAGTGTGGAAGGACATGTAGAACATGCTGACCTTTCACCCCGACGGATTCCCACAAGGCCTGGATTTCTGTCGCTGTTCTTGTAAGTAATAAGCAGGCTGACGGAAATATTGCTTTCCCCGCAGCTGATAAACATCTGTGCAATCTGAAGTGAGCTACACTTTTGCTATGTTTAGGTCAATATACACCTAAAATTGTCTTTGTACGAATGACTGTTTCTGTCATGGGCCATTGACTTCACATGGCGTGCAACCATCCTGTTAGGCTGAATGCCAGAGCCTGGCAAATGCACGTGGATGGCTTAGTGCATGAGAATGAATGTGTTCTCCCTGTGTGTAATATCTGGCCAGAAAGTTTGGCTCTGACAAGTTGATGGATGAACCAAACCAAACAAGCATGTTATGTCCCTTTGGTTCTTTTTTCGATTTCTAATATGATAAGTCTTACAGATCCACCACATGACGTTATATTACTCTGACATAGTAGTTGTAGCAGATAAGTCGTCTGGAAATGAGCATGACTAACACTGATGAACGTTGAAGATGTACTGTACAACACACACACAGCCGAAGACCTGCTTCCTGCAAAAACTTGGCAAATGATCCAGGACCTGTCCCTGTTCCCATACAGCTTATCCCAAAGCATTGCGAGGGAAAGAAGTAAACTGTCCTTGGTGGTAAATGGGGCGATGAAGGGAGCTGGCAGATTTGAGTAAGAGGAATGAGACTGGGGGTGGGGTGGGGTGGGGGTGGGGGTGGGGGTGGGGGTGCTGCTGATTAACAGAGCCTTTGCTCACTCAGAGCTGGAACTCATCACAAGTTGAAGGACAGTCTGAGCAGACGTTCTTTCACGGGACCCCAAGAACGATCCCCTCCGCTCACAGCCGACCCTGGAACTTCATCACAGGCCGGGGTCTTGTCTTAGTGCCTGGAGCCGAAATATTCCCTTATTCCATATTTCATTACTGCTGATGTGAAATGACTGAAGTATGTGATCATTGAAAATATGGTTGGCTTAGCAAGAACAGATCACTGAAGTGATAGATGATGCAGAAAGTTTAAAATTTGTTTTTGGCTGATTTTGTATCTTGCATATTTTTGCAGTTAGGATATCTAATACAATTTTTTTTTTTTTTTCAGACAGGGTCAGTATCTTACCTTGGATATCCTGTTTCTGTTCTAAGAGCTCGCTTCAAACTAGTGTGAAGTACATTTAACAGTCTTTAGGTTTACATCATGTACACGGCATGAGCCAAAACCCTTCAGTGTACAAGGAAACCAAGCTGATCTGATGAAATACACTTTTTACATCTCATTAAAAAGTATAAAGACAGCCACATGCTACAGTATGTAAGCCTTCTTTTGAGTTACATAAAGGACAGTGATATGATGTAGGCCAGACTGAGGTCAAGTACACAGCAAATCTTTCACGCTGTTCGGTCCATGGTACAGAATAAAAATGTCATTGTAAATAAATGTTTTGCAGGAAAAAAAAAAAAGAGTGCTCCCTTGTCTGAGCCTGTCTGATTTATATATGGGCTTAGAGATGACTATAGTGATTCATTGCCTTAATGGTCCTGCAGGGATGTGCAAGCATCTACGCCTTTTTGTTCATCAGGAAGCATTTGTAGCGCTCGTGTATCCGCCATGAAAACCACTGGTCTCGTGACAGCTCAGCTGGGTCCCGGGTCCCTTTTCAACTCCTCTCAGACCTGGGGCTGTTGTAAAATGAAATGGCACAAGGATAAAAGTATGTGACCCCATCATGGTGGGATAGACCCAGATCAAATCGCAAGACCCGTAAAGTGCAAACCTGTGTTCTTACACAAGTCCATTTGAATATTCACAATCTGCTTGTGTGGGCTAAATAACACCACCTCCAGGATATTCAAATAAGTGCCATTCAACAGTGCCCCTTGAAAAGGGACGGGTAGAAAACAGAACAAGGTCAAGCTGGCATGCAACCATCCTTGTGGGCAAGTATAGGTGCCAAACCCCGGCTGTTTCCCCGAGGCCATGAATGAGCCTGGCATTAGGCCCTCTTTCTTTTTCCAGCTGCAGCTGCTACAAATTTCATACTACATGATGTCCCAAAAGTCTACATACGTAGGGCAAATCACCACTTCTTTTTAGCTAAACACTTACTTTATACGAGGGTTGTACTGAAAGTAATGTACAAGTGGGCATAACTTTTTTTTAAATAACTGACATAGGTCTTTTAAATTGCACATGTTGGTGGAGTAACTTTTCCTCGATAGTATGCTCCTTCCTGTTCTTCTGTTACTGCGTTCTTGATGAAGAAGGGGTGCAGGTTGTCCAACATCCACGGAAGGCTACAGAATGCTTATGGGGATGGCACTATTGATAAGAGCAACGTGCACAGATGGATGAAAAATGTTTAATGAAGAGGAAACCAACACTGAAGACAAACCACACCATAGGAGACCCTCAACTGTGACAATATATTTTTTTCCCTGACAGCCGGAAAAAAATAATTTAATGAAACCGTTCTCTGGAGCAGGAAGCTGAGAATTACTGTTTGGGGATCTGAGGATCCAGGTTGCCACACCCCATTCTACCAAGCAATTCCAGGCTGTGCCGCTTCCAAGCCCAGTTAGTAAAAATGGGAGGGTTGCATCAGGAAAGGCATCCGGCATAAAACCTGTACCAAGTCGTTCATTTACCAAGAAAATGTACCGTATATATGTAATGGCTTTCACAGTTACCAGGTCTTAACGCCGTCATACACCTACGGGAGATTTTTGACTGTGCTCTACATCACAGCCCTGGTCCTGGAGTTCTCCCTGTCCTCCTGCACCTCGTAGTGTTTTAGCAGCTCCCAACACACTGATGTAAGTTCTCAGGCAATCATCAGCCCTTTATGAATTAAAATGAGCATCAAAAAAATGTAGGGAAGGCCCTAAAGTGTGTAGCACAGCGGTCTTTCCAGGACTAGGGTCAGGAACCTTCATGTATTTGTTAGTGCTTTTGTAAGTCTATCCGGTTTCATATGGAGAATTTGGTCAGCTGAACTCTGAGCTGTTCTACCCATCAAGTGCCTGACGTTTATGTTATACCGTGTTATGTTTCATGTAATAAAAATTGCTAAACACCTTTTTTACGAACACTTTGTTCTCAAAACCGCCTCAATGTTTTGTGGCATGGATTCCACAAGATGTTGGAAACATACCCTTGAGAATCTTCTCAGATGCACTTTCATGCTCCAGTTCTACTTCATCCCAAAGGTGTTCTCCTGGATTCATATCTGGTCTCACTGGGAAGACCACTGAGGAACATTGTACATGTTGTCATATTCACAAAACTAGTTTGAGATGGATTGTGCTTGGCAACATGCTGCACGATCAAGCTGGAAGTAACCATTAGAATCTGGGTAAATTGTTGGCATGAAGAGATGCTCATGATTAGCAACACTCGATGAGAACATATTCATGGAATGATGGATTGGTGTTAATGCACCCAAAGTCAATTAGCCAAGGAAACATTCCCCACACCATTACCTCTCCACCAGCCTGAACCTATTGACACAAGGCAGGGTGGGTCCATGAATTCATGCTGTTGGTGTCAAATTCTGACCTTACCATCTGTGTGCGTCAGCAGGAATTGAGATTCCTCAGACCAGGCTACATTTTTCCCAGTCTTCAGCTGACCATTTTTGGTGAGCCTGTGACCTCTGTAGCCTTAGCTTTCTCCACTTGGCTGATAGAGGTTGAACTCGGGATGGTCTTTTCAAGGCTTGACATACTGTAGGCCACCTCAAGGTTTGACATGCATTTCTGCTCAGTTTGAACCAGTCTGGTCATTCTCCGTCAACCCTTTAAGATCTGCAAGATGTTTCCTTGCACAGAACTGGATGTTTTTCAGTCATTGTTTTATCTTCATTGTATCATTCTGGGTAAACTCTAGAGCTTGTTGTGGATGAAAAGTTCAGGAGATCAGCAATTACAGAAATGCTCAAACCAGCCTAGAACCAACAATCATGCCATGATTAAAATCGCTGAGATCACATTTCCCCATTCTGATGGTTGATGTGAACATTACTCAAAGCTGCTGGCCCATATCTGCATAATTTTATGCACTGCACTGCTACGACACGATCGACCGATTAGATAATTGCATGAATAAGTGCTCAGTGAGGGTGAAGCTCTACAAACGATTCAGGTTAAACCATAAACTCGTATTTCAGCAATTGAAAGTTATTAATTTAACTGACCCCTCATAAACGCAAACATTTAGAAAGAAAATGACACCACAAAGAATATCTGTAAGAGATAATAGAACAGATTCAAGTTGTACTAATCAGGTCGTCTTTAATCAAAAACAACAACATCATTTACCTAAGCTCAACATCTGGCTGCCAAATGCATGGCTGTGGTGTGTCCAGGTGGAGGTCATCAGACGCTGGCAGTGTGTGGTTAGCACAATGGCACACACGCTACGCTTTTCTCATGAGGTGGTATAATTGTGGTGAGAGTTTATAGGAAATGTCTAGGAGGTGAAATAGTGTAGATGACTTTTTTTTTTTTTTTTTTTTTTTTTAGGTGTCGAAGTCTTAACCTTAACCATTATGAGTGCATTTTTTTTTAAGCTCACCTAATGAAATTTATGAGTGCTGGCAATGCAGGGACGGTGCCAACTATGACAGAGATAGCAAACTGGAGCTAAGTTACAGAGTAAAAAAAAAAAAAAAATTAAAGCAGTTGCATAGAGATCAGCGGCAGTAGGTTCGTTACCACACCTTCTGGAAACTGCTGAGGCCAGACAACTGATTTTCCATCTGGTCTAAATTCCTGTAGCCCGCTCCCTGGTTCAATGAAAGAATGAAAAAGAACAAGATCAAGCCCTTAATAAATAAGAGATACTTTACTTATAATTAGATCAATTTGAACAAAATCGAATGTCCTCAAAGGGAGGTCATCTGGCATGTCTTCTATTTGTTTGAATGTGAACCAGTGTCTGAATGGAAATCACCTATGCATTAGGAGTTTAGATAGTTCTGTGTTTGAGGGTTTGAGGATGGGTGGCACGGTGCTGTAGTGGATAGCACTGTCGCCTTGTACCTCCTACAGTCCAACACACATGCAGATTAGTCTAATTGGTGTTCAATGTGTGTGTGCCTTGCAATGGATCGGCACTCAGTCCAGTGTGTACCCCGCCTCGTGCCTCGTCTCCTGGGATAGGCTCAAGCCCCCCCACCCCCCATTTGAGAAGGGCCCAAGCTCACATATCAACAGTTTTTTCTTCAAGATTCCTCAAATGGCTCATCATTTTTATAATCATAATGATTTGATTATAGACCTCGGTTTTGTCACTTTGACGTGTTTGTTACTGTCAGGCAGTGTGCAGTGTAAGACATGTACAGTATAGTGGTTTCTTAAATGTACCATTTGCATCTGTTTCCGTCTCATCATTTTTTCACGCCATCACAAAAGCAGTAAAGTGAAGACTATAGACTAATGACACAAATATGAATTTTCCCAAAGTCTGCTGCTTTACAGTTTTTAGATCTTTTTGTCAGATCTTACTGTCAGAAGAATGGCAGCCCATTTTAGCATAATCAATATTATCAAGTGATAAATAAGTAGCTTACGAACAAAACATTGGAATTTTGGGTCCACGGCCAGGAAACCTCCCAGACCTTAATCCCGTTGAGAATTTGTGATCAATCCTCAAGCGGTGGGTGGAAAGACACAAACTCCAAGCATTGATTATGCAAGCACGGGCTGCCATCCGTCAGGATGTGGCTCAGAAGTTGATTGCGAGCATGCTAGGGTGAATTGAAGGACATTATATAGTAACATCTGACAAAAAGATGTAAAAACACTGAAGCAGCAGACTTTGTGAATATTAATATTTGTGTCATTCTCAAAACTTTTGGCCACGGCTGTACACACAAAGGCGTGTTAATAAATCTGACAGCCATATAGGACGAGACACACATTTTAAAGCTAAAGTACATGAGCAGACATGGCATGCGCTTTGACTTGGTGGTAGAAGTGAGAAAACAGACATATTTATCCCTAATGTAGGAACATGGCGTACCTTATATTAGGGGTTTTGCAATGCAACAAAGTCTTAAGTATCTGTTTGTTTCTTTTCAGGAATTCGACTTCAAAGACGCCACATCTGGAGACAGATGTTTTCATTTCCACAAAGCTCATCTTTATTACTCAAAGATGCAAAACGATGTCTTCCAGTCATATTTACTTACAAGCGGTTACATCATACTCTAACCCCATCAAAGCCATATGACATAGTGCTCCTCCCTGTCTCCCTGGATCTCACTTTCCATTCTCTCTCTCTCTCTCTCTCTCTCTCTCTCTCTCTCTCACTGACTCACTCATTCGTTCTCCCTTCAAAACCCAATTAGTGCAGATCAATTGGGAAATGCGCAAAATGCCCGTGGCAGTCATATCACTCCGCTGCACGCAACTACACGCGCTCATGGCTAAAGGTGATTTAAGGGCAAATCTTGAAGTTTATGATCACCGTTGTGCTTTGCTGAAGCACGGCAACTTTGGTGAGAATTAATGTTCATTATATACATTCATCACCACTATTTAATATAAGTAGTGTTATCCATATACACTACATATGAAAAGGCATTTAACTTAATCCATGAGCCAGAAGGTGTTGCTCATTCCATAGAAAGTTACATATGAACCCGAAGGCCACAGTTCTCACAGGTTGAAAACCATGTGATTTGGTGGCATGTGCTAAAGTTTATTGTGAGGAGATATTTATTCAGTCTCCAGTGTTAGCACTTTGTAACCAAGGTAAATTTGTCCCTTTGAGTTTTCTCACAGGATAAAGTCTTCAGGATGGAGGAGATAAATGCTGACCACGGCAACCATAACTGGATAAAAATAATTAAATACTAAAGCTAAAAAGTGTTGTTAATGTCTACATCCTGTCTTATTTATCTATATTAAAGGCATAAATTTACAGCTTTCCTGCTGACTTTTAACAAGCTTTGAAGTTTTTTGAAGTTTTTTTGTTGTTGAAGTTTTCATAATGAGGAATGTGGACATCCAGTGTAGCTTTAAACAGATCAAAAAGTACAACATGTCACAACAGTAAATTCAAGGAATTGGTTGGTTCTGATGTACTGTATGAGAATTAAGTACTCCAGGATTTGCTGTTCTAGGAAAATAATCCACTTATGGGTGGTAAGCGTAACTACACTTCATGCAGACAGCATCACACCAGCGCATTGTTGATTACTAACCCGTGTCCACTTTTTCTTATTTACTTAACAAATAATAGATTATAACTGGCAGAAAAAAAACATTCGTTAACAGACAGCCAGCCTGTCTCAGGTACCTTTTGACTCCAGGGTCAAGGGTTCGATTCCCGCCTCAGGTCTGTGTGCATGGAGTTTGCATGTTCTCCCTGTGCTTGGTGGGTTTCCTTCGGGTACTCCAGTTTCCTAAAGACATGCAGATTAGGCTGATTGGTGTTCCCAAATTGCCCGCAGTGTGAATGATAATTGGATGTCGAGAGCTGGCAAGCTGACCCCTTAGGTAATTGAGACATTATATGTATGTGTATGTGCCCTGCGATGGATTGGCACCCCATCTAGGGTGTATCCCGCCTCTCCTGGGATAGGCGATACCTTGTATACAGGATAAAGAGGGATAGGCGATTAGTCAGTGAGTGTGTGAGTATTACTTACAATGTCCGATGATGATGATGATGATGATGTCACGAAAAATACTGGCCAACACAAACAGGCAGAATGACACATACAGTGATACATCCATGTTAGTGAACTTGGATTAGGTGTTGTATAACCAGATTCATACAAGGCTTATTCAACAAAGTAGTTGAATGTCTACGCCATTTCGGTTGAATAATTATCAGCATATTAGACAAAAAAATACTCCAAAAAAAAAAAAAAAAACAACAACAAAAATGATTGACAGTCTTATTAATGCTCAATAAAGAAATTAACATTTCAGCCTAACAAATGTCAGCCTAAATAAATTAGTTTTTTTTTTTTTATTGGTTTATTTTACTTTGTTACTTGGAAGGGATCGGCGCCTTACTTAAGGCAACATTTTGCAATTGTTAAACCTCAGCAGGGGGCTGCTGCCGCTTGGCTATAAAGCTGAAGGAAGGGGTGAGAAGTGTGGCGCCCTTCTCACATTTCTAAACAGACTTCCAGATGCAGCCTGCAGTAGTCACTTACCCTGGAGATATATGACTTCAGTTGGAATTGTGAGACATTGTTTGTAACAAAGGAAAAGGAGGCCAGCACCAAAAATAAATGAATGGATAAATAAATAAATAAAATCTATTGACTTTGGATGAGAATCTTAAAAAATACAGTATAATACTTGTACACAGTACTGTATGAAGTCACCCTCATTTTTGTTCAAAATTAAATTTAATGAAATTAAAGAAATTGGAACAACCTTTTTCCTGCCTTGTGGCTGAAGATGCAATTAAAAAATTGGGTTGTTTATGTAACAAGATCAGCAGCAGCCCGATTTCCCCTCTCGTCTGTTCCAACCAATCAGCATTCAGCATCATCAGTGTACTAATCACCAGCCTGATCATCTGTCATCATCTGCGCCTGTTTCTCACTGGTCCATGCCTTAAGTTAGATGGTTTTATACTGGTTAGCACTTGCACCTTCAGGGTCCGGGTTCGATCCCCGGCCAGGTTCGATTCCCGTCTCTGTGTGCATGGAGTTTGCATGTTCTCCCTGTGTTTGATGGGTTTTCTCCCACAGTCCAATAACCGGCAGATTAGACTAATTGGTGTTCCCGAATTGCCCGTAGTGTGCGAATGTGTATGTACCCTGCCTCGTGCCCTCAGTGCGACCCTGTATAAAGCAGTATCGATGATGAATGAGTGAGTCAGTGAGTCAGAGACTTGTAGGTCACTGTGTGGCTTCACAAACAAAAAACATTCCTCTGAAACTGCTCATGGAACTGAAAAGAAAAGTTCTTCAGGAAGCCTGGAAAACTATTCCTCAATACTACATTAAAATACAAGACAGTCTGGATGCAAAGGGATGGATCGAAACTTTTGCACAGTATATACACACAGTATGTGTGCAGGATATATATAAATGATGAAGCAACGTGGACAACCCGGGGACTCCAGAAACATTTGTCTGAAGCCTATATTTTCACCAAAGATCCTACCGTTTAAAAACCAGGTGTGCGCAAGTTTTTATTTCATCCCATATTTCGAAAAAGTAGATCAGGACTGCAGTCTGGTTCAGATGACTTGCCATCCTTGTCCTGACCATAAACAGAGTTTTGACAAGCACACTCTTAAAAAAAATAACTGCCATTTTGTGACATAAATTACTGTCCAGCGTTCACTTTCAGAGGCTACCTACTCATTAAGGACCCTAAACCGGAGGCCTTTAAGTCTGTGGACCAAATTACAGTTCCTGCAGACATGCTGTTCAGCAGAAAGCACTGCTGCAGGGAAGCAACATTCCACAAAGTCCAGTCTCCCCGACTCGCTTAGACCTCCATTACACCCGCAATTGAACAGGTCAAAGCGGCTACGGTTTCACCCGTTTATCCGGAACTATACGTGTGGATTTAGTGGATAATATTGCGAATGACGTTTATGCGCCTGGTGTGTTTGCATAATCAGATTAACACGGTTCAGAGTTAACAGCGTATCTAAAACAACAACATATAACTGCCTTTGATAAATGAAGCCCCAATAAAAGCATCAGGAGATTTATTAAGCTCGTATTTCCTCACGGCGACTCTAACGCTTGGTTTTTCAGTCTCTCGGACTGATGCGCGCTGTAGCCATTTTTCTCGCTGTTTCTCTGATTTGCTGTCGCTTTTTGAATTTCTCCTGTTTTCTAATGAAATCTTTTTTTTTTGTCTTTATTTATCTCGATCTGAAAGCTTTCTGATGTTATTTGCGTGTATGAGGCAAATTCAAATATTTCTCATTGTCATCGTCTTTACCTCTTTCCCTGCTGTGTTTCCATGCACTGATTGTAATCCATGTTAACATTCCTTTCCTCACTGCTGTCACTGTGCTAAGTTGGATCACGAAAGACAGAGACGACAGGTCATGGCTTGTGCGCCGCTTCACAGATGGCGTCCATACAGAATGTCAGGCATAATGAAAGCTCCCTAATGCTGTGTTGGTGCCAAAAGTGGCAAACACTTCCAGGATCCTGGAATCCTCCCGTTTCTTCCTGGTGGTCATGGAGAGATATTCCAGAGGTTAGCGGATGGTCAGATGTTGTCATGCTCCTCATGGCCTACATTATATGGAGCACAAGAACGGAAGGCTGAAGTCTTTCCTGGCAGTGAAGTAGCGTGTCTATTCACAGGCTTTTTACAACTGCTTAGTGAAATGAGAGCACTCTCTCCTGAGATGCCAGTGCACACAACAGACTGCCGACCAGCACAGTTTGAAGCCTAGACATCCTGGCCTGCCACCAGCTCTCCACCTCACTGAGGAAATGGTTTTAACCACATTGGCTGGGCGAACATTATTTAACCTGATTGTGTAACAACATCTGTAATCAGCAGAGGAAAATAAATCGAATTTCCATTTGTATTTACTGTATATGGACGTTAGGCAGAATACAAAACAGTACTTCCACTGTTGAACGGTTTTTACATTATGGTCCTCAAGAATTTAGCATGTAACTAAGGACTAACTCAAAATGATTTCAATCAAAACTAAGGAACTTTCTAAAGCATTTAAACATTTTACTGTCAACATAATCCTCATTATAAAACAAAGCAAAAACATTACAGAGTAATCTGATTAGATGAGAGGCATTCCATGAGTGTTGATATAAAGCATAACAGCACTGAGACGTGAAGTGCACCAGATACCAATATTTACAGTTATGTGCAATATTTTCAGTGTGTAAGTAAATGTATAAAATATCTAAAGTCCGGTATATTGTATGTGTGTGCCTGTGGGTTTGTGGGAGAAATGAGTCGGCCTCACCGGTTTCAATGAATCAGTCCGGAAGCACGATGATAGAAAATGTCTGTCCTGTAAAGCTGTTCTGATTTCTGATAGTGAATAATCCTCAACAACATTTCAGAAAATCCTCAACAAAACAAGATTTACAGTCCAATACAGCGGAAAACAGCTCTGAGACTAAATGAGGTCCGGGATTCCCCTCATGCGTTACAGGCGCAGAGACAACACTGTTACATTTGTATGCGATTCATTTCCTTAGGCGCGGGTCCGGTTATGGCGACATGATGGCAGTGTGGGGAAAGGGGACAGATTTAGTCAAGTGGATTGGTTTGTTTTACATTGGATATTCGTTTCAAAGGTGTATAAAACTCACTCTATCTGAATTAAGAACAAATCAGTCTTACGAACATGCTCACGGGACGGAACTCGTTCTTAAGTTGGGGACTACCTGTATATATACACCCTGCGTCATAAGTGTTGTAACCATCATTAATTACACTATCTTTTGGTCACTAGCATGGGTGAAAGTAGGTTGACACAGTCTGCAGTAGTGGAAAAAAGTGAGAACAGCTGCCTGCCTGCCAAAAAAAAAAACATTTAAAATCATTAATGGAGGCACTTTCAGCAAGAAAACACATCTCAAAGTCAACGTCAACTTTATGGTTGATTCTGCTATGTGTACCGTACCTACATATAGAGAATTGAAATTACATTACTCTCAGTCCCCTTACAAACAACACTAAGTGCAAAAATTTCAATGTAAAAGAACAAAATAGTGTTAAACCTTAAATAACACAAACTAAGACTATCACAGTACTTAAGATGAATTATTTTATCTGTCCTGCAAAAAGGGACAAATAACACACGACAGAAATATGCAGATATGGTACAAAGTGGAAAAAGTGCAAATCTGAGAACGTTACATAATCTTAAAAGCACTCGGTCTCCTTATTTGCTTTTAAAACATTCCCGAATTTCCTCCGAACAGTTTGTGTTGTCCTGTTCTAATGCAAGGTTGAATCCCAAATCCCTCTCTAACCCCTGATCAAGGGCACTACATGTTGTGTGAAACAATGAATTGAATCTCAACACTATTTGAGATTCAACCCCAGAAACGCAGAAGTTAGCTGAAATGAAACCAGTGGAAATATAAGGAGAATTTAGGAGGTTTACTAGGATGTCCTCCACCTCTATGGTTTATTCTTCTCACCTTTTGCCTACATAGTCCCCATAAGAACGTCTTTCACGCTCTTAATTATACTAACCGTCAGCCATCATCTCAAAAACAGTTTTCCCATGGAAGGATCTGTGTTGGCAGAGCAAAACAACTCTAATAAATGGTGTTAGTGGAACTGTTGTTTCAAAGCGAGATCATACTGGAGGCTGTGCTGTTGTGTTGGATGTGTGATATTAACACACCGAAGCTAAGTTCGCTTGTAACATAGCAAGATGCAATTCACATCTCCCAAAAGTTGCTGTGGCAGTAGGGTGGGTTAGTGATGAGCAATGTCACCTTGAACATTCAGGGTCAGTGTTAGATTTCCGTCTCTGCTCTGTGTGCAAGGAGTTTGCATGTTCTTCCTGTGTTGGTGGATTTACTCCATGGATTTACTCCACAGTCCAAAGATAACCAGGTTAGGCAACTTTGCGTTCTCAAATTGCCCACAGACAACCCGACCCCTTAAGTCACAGAAATGACGGATATACCTCCAGGGTGGTGAGTATCCATCACCCGATGTGTCGGATAGCATGTGGACCAAAGCGCAAAAAGTATAAGCCAAACTGGAGCAAGAGTCTGAACATATAAAGGCAAATAGAAGAGAGAGGAAGTGTGTCTCAGAGAGTGTAAAAGTCTCGAGTCCTCCTTCCAATGACAACAAGCAACAGGGGTTGGAGTTCCGTGTCTTTGCATCCCGTGGTAGAAAGTCAGATGGGTTGCTGATGGTTCAATACTGGTTACTGGCAGATGTGTAAGTATAGTATGTCATCGAGTTACCCTGTTTCCTAAACGTGCGTCACAGGATGTCACGCACATCCGCACACCTAGAAGCAATTTGCAGCCACCAATCCATCTACCAGCATGTTTTTGGGAGGTACGAAGCAAGCGAGTGTAAATGGGGAGAACATATGTAACTCTGTAACCCAAGCTGAGGATTACTCCCTGGACCATGAAGCTGTGAGACATGCTGTGAAAGATTACCTGCTGTGCCACCATGCCACCCACTCTCAGATCTGTCTAAATGATATAGGCCCTTTTTTTCAGGTCGGGGGTGGGGGTGCTGCTGAAGGCAAATAATGTTGCAGTAGCTGTTATCCTATAAAGTGCTAAAGACTGACATGACCACCCAGATGTTCTTTTTCTTCATTTTCTTTTAATGAACTGCGAGAAAAGGAAAAACACAAGATTTTACCTTCAGTGCTATGGGAAAGTTTGTAATTAAATGCAAATGAAATGTAAGGGGTATTAAATACTTAAATGTGCCAAACAGCCAGCAACCACATGCATAACAAGAGTGCGGTAAAAAGAGGAAATACATCATGTTATGAAAAAGGACGTCAACATAATCCCTATAACATCAGTGTGTGTGAATGTACAGTACAGTACACTGGCACCATGTTTTCCATGAAAGACCGACTCATCATCTAAAAATTATAGATCCTTCATTGTTTCAGGGTATTATTGTATTGTATTTATTACATTTAAATTTCATTATCGTTCCCAAAAAAGATCATGAAGACACTGCATAATGGATTAATTATGGGTAGCATTTGGCACGTAAGAGTTCATACGCTTATTTATTATTCAAAGCCTCATACTTAGTATAGTCCAGCTGTTATGCTATAACTAGTCAGCCTTTTCCTAAATAGTTAGAGAATTACAATCGTACGAGTTTTTTTTTTTTTTACGATCACATGAAATTCCAGTTATTTAGACATTGAGTTTCATTGTGACAGAAGAGTGAGTAATACCCAGTGGCATTTTGTTTGATCACTCATAAAAGATCCTGGCGAGGTTAGTCACACCACTCCGAGCACAAGCTGAAAATTCATGTATTTTATTAATGCATTCGTTTGATGTTGATGATAAATGTTGTTTTCTAAGTAGAAATGCTTCACTGGAAACAAATGGCCATGGTGAAAGGCTCGCATTAATCTCAGACTTTCATCAGCTCTGCTGCACCACAAACATAATTACGTTTAAGCAAAATAACATTTCGTTTTAATACTTACACTGATGAGCCATAACATTAAAACCACTGGAAGGTGACGTGAATGACACTGATTATCTCGTTACACTGGCAAGGGATATATTAGGCACCAAGTAAACAGTCAGTTTTTTAAGCGGATGTGTTGGAAGCATAAAATAAGGATCTGACCAACTTCGACAAGAGCCAGTTCAGGATGGTGACCAACAGGATTGGTGGAAAACCAAGCAACACATTTTTTTATTAAAATACAGAGAATGGTAGATTCCTAGTCTTTCATTTGAAGTCATGAAACATTTTTCCCATTTGAGTTTCACTTGGACTGACATTTTTCTACATGCTAAGACATTTGCAACATGTCATAAACAGGAAACACAGATGAAGAGAATGAGATAAACAAGTTCATTCTTTTTCACCAAAACAAGCCCTCATGATATAATCCATTGCTCAAGTCCTAATACTCTGACTGTCAAGCTGTTAATAAATATTTTCATTTTAGCCTATCAATCTAATAACATGAACAGCCACCATTAGATAGGAGTACCTTAGCAAACTAGAGTAAACGGTGAAGAACAAGTGGTTGATCAGATGTCCCTAACATACTGTATAGTACTGTGCAAAAGTCATAAGGCACATGCAAATGAATGCTGTAGAGCAAAGATGTTATTAAAAATAAAATGTTAAAAAAGGAAAAACTATACAGCTCAGTAAAAGGCAATTCATGAAATAGAGTCAGTATTTGGTGTGACGACACTGAGGACTCTTTAGTCTCAGGTATGATTTGTGTAGTTTTATTAGGGATTTAATAAAATATTTAGTAGAATTTGATTACCTCATATGCATCTCAACATATTTAACGTAACCAGTCAAACATACACCGATCAGTCTGAGCATTAAAATGCAAAACATGAAGCCCAATACAGTGGCACCGCAGGCGAATTCTTAAGGCAAAATTTCGTATTGCAAAACGCATTTTCCCATAGTAAATAATGTAAATGCAGATAATCCGTTCCAGACACCCTAATATATAACCCATGTTACAAGTTTTCAACATTGTAATTATATTTGTGCATATAAAAACAATCAAAACATTCAGAAAAGAAAACATTATGTAAATGAAATAAAATCTAAAATAAGCCGTGGCATCGGCTGCTTTAAAAACAAAACTAAAAGTGGCTCCCTTTTCTTCTTGCTGCCATCCTTGATAATATTCTTGAGATCCATAGTGCCACAGCTTCAAAAAAGCCACAAAACAGTATAAAAACTTATAAAAGTGATCACTTACAGTATATCATTTGTTGCTTTCTTTTCTGGTTTGTAAAGTTTGTACTAAGGAACAAAGTGTGTCTATGGATTTTGTACAGTACTGTATACTGCATACTGTATAGCTTAAGTAGAGGTCTGGGACTGGTCATCTGGCTTAAGACATGAAATATGTAATACTGCGTGTCATTCTTCAGCATAGCTCTGAACAATATCTTATGACTGTAGCATGCATAACGGGTTTGTAACACAATGCCCTTGTCTGGATCTTTATCTGTTTATCATGGTTTGTATTCAGATACCGACAGTGCTTCAAACAGCATGCATTATAAAAACCTAGAAATCTCCCCATGAGAAACCTGGCGACCATGAGTGTTCTGTACAAAAAAAAAAAAAAAAAACAACAACTAAGCAATAGTTTGCCAATTGTAAAAATATCTGTTGTTATAATATATCTGTGGCAAAAATTTGGTCTGACATGTTTTGCTTCGTTGGGTCGAGCTAGGGTGAATTCTTGATTATTTCTGGAATTAAATATGACATCTTGAGTTCTATGAACAAAGATTAGTCTGTTGAGAGCATAGCTGTTGTGTGCATGTTTTTGCCTCTTGGTCTGAATAGGACCAGACACAACTGTAGCCTTCAGGATCCACCAACCTTTGCCAGCTGATTAATTCTCTCGGTTAACTCTTAGGTAATTGTATAGATGTTAAGATTACAAATAATGAGACTGGACTCAGCCCACAGACTGTTAAGTTTCAAATGAGGTAAGACTGGATGATGTGTCCCGTGCGTCGAAACGCTTACATACACAGAGCACACGCACGATAGTGTCTGAATGTTCTCTTTGGTTGATTCACCGCATAGACGGAGTATCTCATTTTTGAGCCAATAATGATTTGTGTCATGTATATCTGTTACATCAAAGACCAAAACATCATTAAATGTTCTGATTATGTTCTAGGGAAAACAAAGTATAAAGGAAGTTGCACACAGACTATATGAAGTTTTGCCAAATATGGAATGAGGAAGGATTTAACACTGTCTAGGGGAAACATAAGAAGAGAAAAACCTAGCAGCTGAAAAACAGATAAAGTGTCTAAATTTGTATTATTCATTCTTGGGAAGAAACATGTAGAAATTTAGAAGCTATCCCTAGCTAGCGCAAGCTAGCTAGATAGCTAAGGATAGCCACCAAATCTTAGTTTTCAACCAACATATCGATATAGAGCATGCTAAAACATTTTTACTTTTCATTTCAATAAGGGTCCAGCAGCACGGTGGTATAGTGGTTAGCACTGTCGACTTGCACCTCCCGGGTCCGGGTTCGATTCCTGGCCAGGTTCAATTCCCATCTATGTGTTTGCATGTTCTCCCTGTGATGGATGGGTTTCCAAAGACATGAAGGTTAGATCAGTTGGCATTCCCAAATTGGCCGGAGTATTTGTGCCCCCTGTGACCCTGAATACAGGATTAAGTGGTACAGATGATGAATGGTTTCAATAATCATGCTAATTTTGCAGGTTAACTATTTAGTAGAATTTGATTACCAGACAATCTCATATGCATCTCAACATATTTAAGTAACCAGTCAAACATACACTTTAACAAATTAACATTAAAATGCAAAACATGAAACCCAATACAGTGGTACCTTGGCAAAAGAATTTAATCTAGTTCTTAAGGCAAAGTTTCGTATTGCAAAACGCATTTTCCCATAGTAAACAATGTAAATGCAGATAATTCGTTCCAGCCACTCTAAAATATTACCCATATTACAAGTTTCCAACATTGTAATTATATTTGTGCAGATAAAAGCAATCAAAACATTCAGACAAGAAAACATTCTGTAAATGAAGTAAAATCTAAAATAAATAGACATTAAACCACACTTAACTTTAATTTATGATTCCTCGTGGCATCGGCTGCTTTAATAACAAAACTGAAAGTGGCTCCCTTTTCTTTCCTGCTGCCATCCTTGATAACATTCTTGAGATTCATGTGCTACAGTACATATTCACTGAATTTACCGGATGTATGTGCAACCGGAAGAACGAGCAACCTGATCGATCACTCTTATGATGAAAATACTTGGTATGTCTTAGAATTTCTTGCAAAACTTTGGTTCTTAATGCGAACATTCGCAAGGCAGTGTGTTCGTATGCAAAGCTACCACTGTAGAGTGTTTTTCCCCTCGTGCCACAAGGGCAGCTCTGGCCCCTTGGACCGTGACCTCATAAGACCTCTGGGGGTGTGATGTGGTGTCTGCCACTGTGACGTTATCAGCAGATCCTCTCGGTGGTGTGAGTTGCGGGGTGGCGCCGTCATAGAACAGACTTTTTCTTCCGGTGCATTCCATAGATGGTCGGTCGAACTGAGGAGGTCGGATCAACCCCAATAAGCCTCATACCTTTCTATCATGGCCAGGATTGATTTTATTTTAAGCATTTTGTGCAACACTGGCTATTCGGTGGGATTGGACCAAAATGACTAGCCTTTGTTCCCCACAGGTATGAAAGAGCCTTGGGTTCCCATGATCCTGACTTTTGAGGCAGTTGTTCTGTTAGTTTTAATGGAGTTATTTCTGTCAACCATTATAGTTACTCATGCAAAGCAGTATGTAATTTCTTTTCATTAGGTGTGTAATTGTAGTGGGGTTATTATGACATATTTAGGCATTGAAATGGTTATGAACTTTTACAGAAAAAACAAAACATTTTCTTTTTGACAAATTGTTGTTGAAGTATACTTTTGTCTTACCTTGAAATAATGAAATAATGCAAATATTTTTGTAAATGTTTTTTTTTTTTTGCTGAAAAGAAAAGCAAATAAAGTATATGATTACATCAAACCTTTTGACTTTGAAAAATATCATTATTTTTATCAACTAAACAAGCAGTTTAAAGCTCATTTTTAGCTATCTGTTACCTTTCTGCCAATAAGATTTTGAGATACATTTGGCAGAGCTGAATTTTCAGTTTGGCCAATTTTACTTTATTAATAAACGCAACGAAGCAGCTTGCAAAATAAGATCCAGTTTCTAATTTGCGTTTTTGATATATATATATATATATTTTTTTTTATCATTTGGTGAATAAAAGTGCTGCTGGACTTCAGCTGGGTCCTCTGTTCTGCTCCTTGACACTTTCTTTCTTTTTTTCTCAGTCCTGCGCAGTCCTGCTCCACACCCCTAGTCTAAGGATTTCTGGCTAGACAACAACAGCACCATAAAACAACAACCTCCACTTAATACTCCACCTGTTTATTCAGTCCAAATAATGTATTCATATTTGGTTATATTTCTACACAGCATGCTGCACACTTATGCTCACAAACTGTAACTTAACCAGGCAGTCACTTCTCTACAAATACTGACAAAACTCTCATTTCTATCTAAAAAAAACATTATGGTGTGTAGTGTCAAAAGCTCCAGTTTCTTTTAACAGTCTGAGCACAGAGAGAGAGAGAGAGAGAGAGAGAGAGAGAGAGAGAGAGAGAACATAAGTAAGTCATTAAAGGTTCTGGAAAGGGCTGTTTCTGTGATATAATGGGGTCAAAATCATAACCATAGATATTCCTCCTACACATAATATCCTTGCAGGAGGAAGCACAGATGGACGAACACTACTTCTTCTATCATTTTAGCAATGCGTGAAGGTTTGAAAATGGTCTATAGAAAGTCAGATTGCATGGATGAGCAGGTATCTTGTTAAGTGGCATGACATCTGAAGTTTCTTTAGAAGATTTTTTGGATTTCTTTAACCTGGAGTGGCTACAACAGGTGATTTTATCATACTGTATGTCATGACTATTGCTTGGTGTCGGAATATAACGTGTGGCGCTATGGCTGTTCAATCCCTGGTCGGTCCAGACACTGTGTTAGATACCTTGATTTATTAGTGTCCTCTATTCTTATTCTGCCAAAGTGTATCAATTGTTCCATCTTTCCATGCAATTTGATTTGCATCATCTCCACTCTGCTTTCCAGGTAGCTCACTTGACAGAGGAGAGGAGATGTCATCATGGTGCATTTTTTTTTCCTTTTCCTTCACAAAGCTGTAACAATATGGAGTGTGGTAGAAAAAAAAAGAACTATTTACAGTAAGTATTAACGTATAGGAATAAAGAACAAATGCTATTATTGTACAACTAAACTGTTAATTTCAGACAAGATGATGTCTAGTTCTTTCATACACTGTACAGCATGCGATTCATTTTGGGTTTTAAAAAGTTATACGCTATATTTTATGGTGAATTCTTCTCTGTAAAAATCTGTCCTTGGTGTTCAGTATGATTGTATATTGATACAATTGCTTTCTAAAAGTGATTAAATGATGATGTGCAAACTAGTTACAGCTACTCTGAGATCATCATGGCTGGCCTATTTGACTTTGTAGGTAAGCTAGTTTATTTATTTATTTATATATATATTCACATAATTGATAATAGAGAAAGCCACATGAGAGCACACTTAATTAAGCATATGATCTTTAACAGGATAAAAAAAAAAAGCACCACATGCTGGATCAGTAACCATTGGGAGTGATTTACTGTATAACCTGCAAAAATGAAGGTCTGCTGTTTTACACGGTAATGACTGTTTCCAGATGCACTACAGCAGGTAATGGGAGCCATTATCTTAATATGCACATGAGGTAGTACGAAAATCTGGCTGTGTACTACTTATAATAGCATTTCTAACGACATGGTCATCTTTCTAATAATATGTCTCATGTTTAAGTGTGTTTAATTTCAAATTACTATAATGGACCACTGTCATTTTTGTCAAAATTTTATTTGAATTCTGTTTTTGCTGAGAGAATGGCGGTGAAGTCCGAACGATGAAAACTTACATGGTGCAGGGCACTCCGAACAAAGTCCATCATCGAGGAATGCGCATGCGAAGCCGAGAGGGACGTTCCCCCGTCTGGTGTTCTGACCAGAGGCCGACCACATCGAGTGTGCAAGTTTTGATGACAGGGAGGCCTCTTGTGTTGCGCTTAGACATGAAAACGACAGCACAGCGCAACAAAAGATGTAGACTGAGGCTAAGTGGGGGGGGCTAATGCGTCGCCTGTTGCACACCATTCAGCAGCAAGCAGCACACACGGCTCACCAACCAGTTGGCCATTTGCCAAGCCACGCTCCGTCACAGTGGAGGAGAGGCAAGCTGGAATTCAAGTTCCAGGGTGCCACGTACCAACCCGGTGCCTACTGTATATGATCATTTCCACAAGGTGCCCTTATAGATTATTGTTTTTTTTTTTTTTTCAATCATGCCTTTCTCATTTAGGTTTTAGCATCTTCTGAAATTTGTTTAAAGCATAGGAACAAGGGTGTTCAGGAATCACATGATCCTATGCAACATTAGGTTTCACAATCACATACATCGCACAACGCTTCTGCATACTTTTGGCCATACAGTGTATGTAATTACATTTTATTAGATTAGATATTTGGATTCCTGTTGTTGTTTGTTGTACTACATAAAAGCAACCCCAGATTAGATAGGAAGTACTGTAACTGCCCGTTTGTGCAGGCTGAAATCAATTTGACAGGAAATATATGACAGATTAAAGGGACACTGACAGAAAGGGAAATATTTTCTCTGGACATGAATTTTGTTCCTCTAAACAATCAGCTTTATAATCATTGGAATTCGTCGTTTAAAAAAAAAAAAAAATTTTTTATAGTGCAGCCATCTATCTATCTGTGACCGAAAGCATTTGTTTCATTATTAAAACCATGAGCAGAAAAGCCTAGTTTATCCAGCCTACATACAAGCAGTCTGTGGGGAACGCTGTCTCTCCAAAATGGAAACCTCTCATCCTGTCTACCTTTTTGTCCTTAAATGGCATGAAACATTACGCTCAGCCTGGGTAAAGCATGTCTCGGATTGAGTTTTGAATTTAATGCCAGATTTAACAAATATAGGAACAAATCACCAACACTTCAGAACAGGGTAGTGGTCGAGACAGCTAGTTGTAAAAGTTTGTCCAAAAACAAACCTAGAGAAATTCCTATTTGCATCTGTATTTCTCACTGCCTATAATTAAGTGATTTGTGTGGGGTCAGAAGTTCCCTTTGTGATGAGCATTTACTGCGGTGTTTGTTCAATTTTTATGCCTCTAGGGTCACGGTGGGCCAGGAGCCTGTCTCAGAGAAGTCCAGGCACAAGGCAGAGGACATCCTTTATTGGGCGCCAACCCCATTGCTCCCCATTGGTTTAGACTGGGGTGAACTGGAGGAAACCCATAAAGCATGGGGAGAGGACATGCACATTCCATGCACATGCATACAGATTGGAGGTGACATGGAATGTGCATGTTCTAGTTAGGGGTCTTCTAGCAATTATGTTTCCAAAACATAATTGCCAACTACTGAGTCACCAACCCCCCCTTGATGTGTTCCATATCATTGAAACGTGAACATATATAATATTAGTTTTTATTGTAACTGGTCAAATGGCCAAACTGGTTAATTTAAAGATACTACAACATTAATAAGGTTTCATTTATGGCATTTTTTTTGGTAATTTGTTAAATCAAGACTAAAACCACCAATGGTTTTAAGAAAATTGATAAAATGGTGCGGAAAAAGCAAAGTTGTGATTGATTTCTTTCTCCTTTAACTAATTAGATTTCTTTTAACTTAAAAAAAAATGAGTCACTGATCACTGATCGGAAGATCGGCGGTTCGATACCCAGCTACACCAGGTTGCCACTGTTGGGCCCTTGAGCAAGGCCCTTAACCCTATCTGCTCCAGGGGCGCTGTATCATGGCTGACCCTGCGCTCTGACCCCAGTTACGCTGGGATATGCGAAGAAAGAATTTTACTGTGCTGTAATGTAGCTGTGACAAATAAAGGCTAACTAAGTAACTAACTAGCTCAGACTATGGATTCACAGAGGCTATCAGTAATGACAGTGCAAATTTTGGCATAAATCTTTGGGCTAATCAATGTAATCCCACTTTACTACCACATCACCAGCAGTTATCAAATTGTTTTCATATAACCTACAGTTTTATAATCAAGTTGAAACAAAAATGGTCCTTTTAAATCAATCTTTTAAGTCCTTTTCAATGATATAACGCTTTGCTTTACAGATTTTTCTGTTCTGATATTGCGCGATTGAGACATATTAAACTTTAGCCATCTCAACTAATATCACAAGTGTCTATCGCTGGTTTTAGCCACAGCATTAGACTCGAGATACTAGGCTGGGGGTGTCAATGCATCGCATGGCACATAAGCTCACACACTCACACACACTCAAACTAATATAATTGATTGATTTAACTTGTTAGCATGAATTTAGCTTATCTGGGTTGCAATTACTGTAAGGAAAATACCATTAACTCGCTCACTCACTCATGTTCTATCCCGCTTAATCCTGTATTCAGGGTCTCAGGAGACTTAGGGCACAAGGCGGGGTACACCATTGGACAGGGTGCCAATCCATCTCAGGGCACACACACACATACTAAGGGCAATATGGGAATGCCAATTAGCCTAATCTGCAAGTCTTTGGACTGTGGGAGGAAACCGGAGCAAACCCACCAAGCACGGGGAGAACGTGCAAACTTCATGCACACAGAAATGGGAATCAAACCCGGAGGTGCAAGGCGACAGTGCTAACCACTACACCACCGTGCCGCCTACCATTAGCTCATCAAAACGTGTCTTTATTTATTTGTTTATTTCTTGATTTCGTCTGTGAGGCAGTACCGCTGCAGAAACCTGAGTTTGTTCAAGAATGACCCCAAATTATAGTTCCGGGCTCACATTAATCTACAGGTCTACCTTGTTCTCTTTGGGACGATTAAATCTGACACATTGTTGCTCTGAAAATCTGTGGAATTTTATATCCCTCTGCTCAACAATAAGAGCAATTATGTAGCAACGAGGGATGAATTGAAACGTAAATGTAAATGATTTCATGCCAAGACAAGAAAAGAGTTTGGAAATGCTTCAAGATTCTGCTCTTATGACTCTGTCCTGTTGTTTGTAAGGGTCAGAAATTCATTGAGGTGAGGGGAAAAAAATCATCGCCTACGGTGATTCAGTGAACGAGTCCTTCCCAGGCATGTTATACTTTTAGAGAACAGGATAAATTGCACACGTTTACTCCTAATGCAAGATTCACTCGGAGCCATGATTATGATTAATATAATATATGTAGTGTAATACAAGTTTCAGAGTCTCTCTGGTGTATTCTGTATATACCGACTTTCCATCTGCCTCTCAAAACTTAGTCGCAATTCTGGGTCGTACTGTATGTACTGTACCTCTATTAACTAGGGTCGAATTGCAAATATCTATTTCTGTCCTCTCGGGCAGTAAAGGGTCTAATGTGGAAAATGTAGGACCTTGATTTTCCATGCAGTGCCGGTGGAGCCAGTGAGAAACAGACCCGAATGCCGGGCATGACCACAGTTCATCTGTTTCAGCAGGAAGAGTGCTGAAGCATGGGTGGTAAGTGGAAGCAGAAGGGCAGATAGACTGAGCACAAGCAGCTGGGGGAAACACAGAGAGAGAAAAACTGCCACAAGGGTCCCATAGAGTGAATAAGAGCCTGCTGTGAAGAATAGGAGATTTCATTCATATAGTCATAAACTGTACGATAACATGCTGTTAACGTTAGGAGGTTATCTGCTGATCATGCCACCAGTCTGTAGGGCATTCAGTAGCGGTGTAAGACAAAGACATATATTTAGAGTGTAACATGCATACTCTTGCGTAGTTCAAGTCAAGTTCAAATAAGGTGTGGCTTAAACAGAGCGTTTTTTAGGCTTACTCTGACAATTTCTTACCCTCAGCTATATCATTTGAATCTCAACTAGATATGTTGGCGGACTGTTAATCCTGCACATGCAGCTATTACTTTACTTTGCATGTGGCGGTGATATTTTTGTTTGGTTTTATACACTATAAGCGACCCTGAACAGGCAGTTACTATGGATGAAAGAATAAAAGCTGTACATTCAGGGTAATAAATGTGGTCTGACTCGTCATATAACCCCCACAGCCTTTAGAGATGCCCAACGCGTGCCCTGATCCCTGTGTTCCATCATTAATGTGAATTAAGGCACATGCTTTTCATAGCCTCATTATTCAACCTGCAGCGATTTGAGTAAACAGTGTTTAAAACCAAAGCAATGAATTGCAAAGTCTCTCATCTTAGCAATCTGAGCGCTTACTGGAAACTCATGGCAGCCTTCCCCTTATTGGCAGTCTGCATTCTTTGCCCTTTGACGCTGGCCAAGTAGTGAGGCCTGACATCATGCAGTGCATTTTCCACAAAGACTACGTCCTAATCATAGTGGCTGGGAAGTCAGCGCGTGGACATACTTTGGGTGGTGACTTAGGAAATAGCGATAAAGTTACATGAATGAAGTTTCTGTCTAAGCGCCAGATGCAAATCCAAGGCAGAGGGGTTCCTGAGCAGGACTGACTTGGGGAACATACTGTACAAATGTGTTGCGCCGATTAAGAATTCAGTGTTAAAAGCTATAAACTTGATTAATGCGATTTTCCACCAGATAGCAGAACAAGGGAAAATCTACGGGAAAAGAGTAAGATGTGGGGGTAAGGAGCACAATTAAATCCGAGCCACCTTATCATTGTGATTTATGCTAATGTGAGGCAGCTGTGCAGATCATGTTCCAAGTCATTAGATGCTTACTACTGATTGTTAATGTAAAAGAGCAAAACTGGCATGCAAAAAAACAACAACAAAAAAAAAAACAGTGTGTTTGTTGAACACTTGAGGTTAATATTTGTATATATTCAATTTCAGGAACGCTGGAGAAGGAGTCAAGGAGCGGCAGGGAGCGCTGTCGATGCCGAGGCCGGAGAATTCCAGAATTCCAGTTCCTTCTCAGCAGGTTTCCCCCGGAGGTCTCCAAACTCAGCAAACAGGCCACTTTCATTCCCTTGTGATCTACTTTCGCCCTGTTCGATAACAAACAACTCTTTACCGTCCTCAAAACCAGACGTGCCAACAACAGCAAACTTAAGCGGGAGAACCATGTCGCACAATAATACAGAAATATTCAATATTCATTTCAAGAATGTACTATTTAGAAGGGAGAAGAAGCATAAGAGACACATAAAAGCTATCAGGCTTCAACTAAACAATCTCTAACTGCGTGGAGCAGCAAGTCCGCGGAGAAAAGAAAAAGTTAATACAATAAACACACACAGAGATTGAAACCTCTAATGGCTGAACTGAGGACGTTTTAGTGTGCATTTGCACGAGTCTGAGTGCGTCTTACATGGATAATGTCGTAAAACAAGACAAATAAAGGTCAGTGGAATCAGGTTCGATCAGAAGAAAAAAGACTATTTTTCTAGATATGCATCCGTGCCAGATATTTAAAAATAGACATATGTATGCAAAAAGCCAACATGCATGAAACACTGGTATTTTTTTTATTATTATAATTATTATTTATAATCAATATAGATAAAAAAAAACATAAAAGCTACATTTCAATCATTGTTAAAAGACAAGAGCCACCATAATACAGTTTTTGCATTCACGTTGAAAGATCTACACATTGTCATTACATAACTTGGATGAAGCTATCATATCATAACGATGAATCATGGAAAGACTCTTAGTGCCAGAGAATAAACATCAGATATCATGAGTCCCTGGAGGCTGTGGAATGTTTCGGTTATTTGACCTCTGCCCGTTTGTGGAAAAGTTCATTTTGCTGCATAATAGTGAAGATTTCCTGAACTTTTCACTCTGCAGCCATATCATTCCTTTTTAATAATTAGGGCCTCGTTTGTATAAATGAAAAATCGTATTCCCGTGCCGAACCTCCTGTTGGAAACAAGCTACCGGAGGTCAGACAGACTTTTGTGCCTGTTTTAGACCATGTTTGCCTGCTGGTAAATTATTTTCCAGCTTCCTTATTACTTGTCTAAACTGACCAATAAATGTTTTAAATTTACTAGAAACTGTTTCCTTTCTACCAGCACTTACCAGCTGGCAAACCTGGTCTACCACAAGAGGGTCAAAATAAATGTCTGCCTGCGTCTCATTAACTCATTTTTGTGTTCCGTTAAGGATCCAGGCTATTACAAAACAAACAAACAATAATGTAATTTATTAATTTAATAAAAAATTGTAATAAAAAATGTAATTTAAAAATGATTGTATTATTATTATTATTATTATTATTATTATTATTATTATTATTATTATTATTATTATTATATCAAAATTAATAATTAAGGCTCTAACCGATATAATAGGGATTTTCTTGGAAAAAAGCAAGTTAACAGAAACTAATCAACAATATGTATTGATATTCCTAGAAAAAATTATTTTTTTAATTTGAATAAATTGGTTTAATATGTACACTATATGTTTTTTCAAATTGTATTAAAACTTAATATGACATGCGACAAGGGAGTGCTGTTATACTGAATATTATAGACCTCAAGTCTGATATTGCTTTTATACAACAGTTCTACAAATGACATTTATTATCAACAGATTATGGCTTGTTTGTTCATTTACTCTGCCAGCACATATCCTTTCACATCTGGTTAGTGTAATGCACAGGGGTGAATTAGTTTTAAATTCTTACCGGTTCTACAGTATATAGCCAAAAAAAGTGGACAATAAACCATGGGGGTGCGTGAACAGTCCTGTAAATCTCCTAGGTTTCTCTTTATGTCTCTACTGATTCTGCTTCAGCTGATTGTTCTGGGTTCGATAAAATGAAAAGCTAATTTGCTATGTAGGGTGCAAAATCCCTTTTCCACATATCAAGGAGTGTCAGTCCTGTGTTAGAAGCTGGTTAGCATTGTAGCCTGTGTTAACCATGAACAGTACAACACAGACTGCTCAGAGGAACTTCAAAACTAGAAAGCAATAACTAATGAGACAAAGTGTTGTTTAAGATGATGTTGATGATGATGCAGCTACTCTTCCCTCTTTCCAGTTCTGCAGACCATACCGACCAACAATTAATGGCTATTAGAACATCTGGAATCCAGAGTTATGCATATAGTTAAATATCCCAGTGCTGTTATTCTCTATATCGGCACTCGTACACGCTCTGAATTAACAGTTGTATGATATAATCACGCACAATAAAGGACACACCTTAGATTATCTAAGAATCTTCTTACAACATGTCGTAAGTCTCTCATCTCTCTCGCTCTCTATTTTTGCACTCCATCAACCTTTTAACATATTTCTGATATTTACACAGGGTGAATGTTTTACAGTGTTTTAAGTTACTGTACACTGAAGACCAACACCTGGCATGTTTCCGTGTCTTTTTAGTCCCAGTGTTATTTCTTCATTTATGTACAGTATACAGTAGTATAAGCCATGATGGTTGTACAGTTGTGTGGACCCTCTATGCCAGGATCTTCTGTGAATTGGAGGTAGTGTGTAAATGTTAAGTAGTAGCACTACAGGCCACTTCAATATTATTTTATGCGACTACACACCAGCCAAAAGAAATGAGGCATGTTTGTCCAGCAGGCCAGAGACACCTGCGTGCTAAAATCTTGACCATGTGTTGTGGCAGCTGGTATAACTCGACGGCCCAAGCTGGATTTTTCAGCAGGGGCTAAAGATTTTGAAACTTTTCAGAAGCGAAAAATGTGCCTCCTTTAACATAGTGAAATAGTTCATGTGAAAGGAAGCCATGCGGAGGAAGTAGTGGGTAATCATCCGAATTCTACCACACCGAAGACATTTTTCATCACATGCGTTATGATTGATGAATAGAAATGTTAGACTCATTCGTTAACCACAAACAGATCACAACCTCAAATGAATAAAACAATCATTCAGCTGGAACCTAGTGCAGCCCACGAGGATTGCCAATGCTGAATGATAAGCACGAATAAGGAAATTCTAGCTCCAGTGTGATTGGACAACACGTTTCATTTAGGTATAATATATATTTTAAGTTAGCTTTCTAATGTCTAAAGACAGAACATTTATACTGTACATAAATCACACACCGGCACAAGTTCCATGTTAGCAATGCTTGAAGTAGACACATGCAATGCGTTATGCTAAAATAGGAATGAAGACTGTGAGAATGTGAAAGTGTAATTGACTACATCTTAGTGAAAGGTTTCCGGTCTCCTCTGATGACCGCGCTGACTTATAATGAGCCAAATCTCACAGGGATGGTGTTAGTTCTTGCCTCTGAAGTCTGCAGTCTAGATCAGTTAGATGCATGTCTGCTTTATGTACAGCCGCCCTTTAACGTACAACGAGTACAGTGGGAATCTTTCCTAATGTCCTCCAGCAGCCACATCCAGAGAGAGAAAATATTACTAGAATACAAAGAAAACATCCTTTACTATCCAGGAGGGATTCTGAGTGATGGGTCTAAAGTCTCATTTCCTCTTTGCTGGAATATATTTTATATTCCGTCCCTTCAGTCCCAGGTTTAAACTTCTGCCCCAGCCGGAACGCTATTCATATTATGCATGCTGTTGGAGACAGAAAAGGAAAATCAGCTAAGGACATGATATTTCTTGTTTATTTTATTTGTTTACAATTTTTTCAAGCAAAAAGGAAAGGACTATATACCTTTTGGTCAACCGGTTAAAATCCAGCAGGAAAAAATGCAAAGGATTAGATTGAATAGAACACTTAAGATTCTGTGGCCATTGCTTTAGTCTGCACCACTGATACTTCATCTCAATGAAGGGCCTACATTCACACTGCAATGATCCTGTTTGGGTTTCTAATGGGTACACATGAAGTTTGACCCCTCAGTCCACTCTCTCGTGGGGGGGCTGGGCATTCAATCATTGTACCTCGGACGAAATGAATGCAAATGAGTCCCTCCTGGGAAATTTAGCGTTGGCTGCACTATCCATTGATATTTCTAACCCAATTAAATCTGACTACAAAGTGACTGAAAAAAGTGAATGTAGTGACTGAAGGCTGAACAATGCTGTCCATTTGCATGAATGTTGTTTAAATCGTTGGAAGGAAATCAGAAGCAGGCCCTTTAACATACACACAATGGGCTGAAAAAAATGTATAGTATCCATGGTAATGAATCCACATGTTGCCTACTTTACAAAATATGGTAATATATGTAAAATATGAATTTACATATATGAGAAAAATGCAAATGTCATTCAGGGGCTTTAATCAAGAACCTTGAGTCTTTGGGTAAGGGATGGGGACCTACATTGCTGTTATGATTATTTTCCAATAACAGCATATTTCATGTTTTGTATATCAACAATTACACATCAGGTTTATGTACATTTAAGGTGTGGAACAAGCTAAGAGACTTATTCCTGCAATCATTTACATTTTAGCAGTCAATCCCTTTGCTAACCTGACTTTTTTTCCCTCTGTTTAATAATACAAAAAAAAAAAAAAAACTCTTGTAATGAAATTGAAAGGCATAAAGTGCTCGGCCTTGCAGATTCAGTATAGAGGGAAACATACTGGCACTGACACTAGAGACACGGGTTTGTTTTTGTGCTATGGCCAACAGAGTGCAGTAGGTGAAACGTTTTACATTTTTAATGCTGGCAAAAATTGATTGATTAATAACTTATCATCCTGATCTTTCAAAAGAATTGAGAGTTTTTTTCCCCCTAAGCATTGCACTTTCATGTAAAAGCACTATCTAGTTTACTCCAGTTGTGAAAAAAGATGCATTTTAATATTTCTTATTACATAACAGAATTCTCATTTAAATATATATATTTTTTATTATTATTTTGAGAAAGTATTTTTGGTATTTTCTCGTAAAAACCAACTCACACTGGACATATATCTGCAACTGGACATAATGCAGTATCAAAATGGAACTAGAAATATGAAAATATGCTAAACTTAAAAATCACCCAAAATTTGACTTAATAACTGGTTTGAAGTGATAATTCAAAAATATTAAATAAACATCTCCTTACATTGAGATTCATATGAATTACTATGTTATTTCTTTTCCTAAGGAATAGGATGCACATTATTAGAATTACACTGCACATTCACCACAGCAGCCCCTCTGAATTAGCTGACTCATATAATATAATATAATATAATATAATATAATATAATATAATATAATATAATATAATATAATATAATCTTCCCGTACTTGTTGGGTTTTCTCTGGGTCCTTTGGTTTCTTCCCACAGTCCAAAGATATGCAGATTAGGCTAACTGGCGTTCCCAAACTGCCCGATAGACTGGAACCCCATCCAGGGTGTACCCCACCTCCTGCCCCAAGTCTCCTGGAATAGGCTACAGGCCCCCCTGGAACCCTCTATGAATATGATATGATATGATATGATATGATATGATATGATATGATATGATATGATATGATAAGTGTACAACATGTTTGCACTGATCTTTAATTAATAAAATGTATAACTTGTTAGTAGGGTCAGAGTTCAAACAATAATCTGTCTTTAAACAACATCAAAATTAAAGTGGGTTACTGACCCCAGGAAGCAAAGGGGAAGACTCACATACACTCATATATATATAAATCTCTGATACAAGGAAGGAAGAGAGACCATGAACATCTCATCAGTTTCAACAAATGAACTTTGTCCATCCTTACAGGATGTAGGGTTGTGGGACTGCAGCTGTTCAGCACATGACCACAAGAATACTGCAGAGGGTGGAACTGATGGCTCTGAAACATCTCTTTTTTTTTTCTTTTCTATTTTATATACGCCTCAGTAAGCATTCTGTCTCATAAATGACACTGCACTTCTGGGTCTTTTCATTGCTTGATTTTATTGGGTTCTATGTGGATCTTTTTCTGTAAGAGAAACCGCCTGTTATAGGGTTGCCAAGCAAAGCCAGAGGTTCTATACTCAATCACACCCACTCTTATAAACCTTTCCATAATTATAACGATCGCTTGTTTGAGCAGTTACTTGAATTGAATAAGTTCAATAACTCAAAAACAGTTTTGAGGAGGTTCAAGGAATTTGTCTTAAACCGATGCATTTCTGCTACAAAAAAAAAAAAATTGATATCTCATCCTGGATGACAGCTCATCATCTGAAGATTAATCTCAGACAAAAACGAACTGTTGCTCATCCCTGGTGATTTATAACCCTGTCGAGACCTTGAGATCTCCCTTGACAACAACTGGATCACTCCTACAGTCACCGTCCGCAATCTTGGGGTATCTCTGGACAATCATTTGTCATTTTCTCCACACATTGCTAACTTCACTCGCTCTTGTCGATTTTTTCTTCACAAAATCGTATGAATCCGCCCAATTCTCTCTACACAGGCTACTCAAGTGCTCGTTCAGTCCCTTGTTATTTCAAGACTGGACTATTGCATCTCACTCCTGGCAGGTCTGCCTCTATCCACCATTCATCCTCTGCAGCTGATCCAGAATGCAGCTGCATGTCTCGTTTTCAACCTTCCCAAGTTCTCCCACACCACCCCACTTCTCTGCTTCCTGCACTGGCTTCCTGTAGCTGCCCGCATCAAATTCAAAACCCTGATTATTGCCTACAAAGCTAAAAACGCTCCAGTACCCACTTACTGTACCTCTCAGCTGGTCAGCTTTAATGTAATCAGTGATATTATTATTATTATTATCATTATTATTATTATTATTATTATTATTTCAGGTTAAAGCTCCTGTACACGTCTGCCTGTCTTTCTGTATGGCTGAACTCTCTGCTTAACTTATTAATACGAAGTAATAACATTTTGTAAGGTTGAGTATCTTACGCCTTCTTTATGCTAAGTTATACTTCTTTTGTCGTCAGCCAAATACACTCCCTGCTCGGTAATCGGAGACTGAATCACTGATGAGGAGATTGGTAGTAGATAATAAGTAGGTAGTAGATATTAAGCAATTCCAGTAAAAATATTTAGTTTAGCTTTTCCAATGAATAGCTGCAGTATTGTTGCAGGAGTTTGTTTACTTTGAGCAAGTAGCTCGTTAGTAGCTTAATTTATAAAGTAACACAACTGTTTCACTTTTACTGGCTATTTTGATTTCATTTATGACGCAGTTTAAACTTCAGGCAGACATCTAGGTACCACCAGCGTTTCATTACATTCTGTCCAGCCAGTTTTGAGAAACAACAATAAATGCTGTAGACTTTCTTTAGCGGTTTCCACTCAACTTAGCTCAGGTTTTACACCGGATGCCCTTCCTGACGCAACCCTCCCATTTTATCCAGGCTCGGGACCG
>JAAGKR010006955.1:0-39806 GCA_011419295.1 Clarias macrocephalus
AGGGCAATGGCATCTCTCACCCAGTGTGACAGAGTCTGTCTAGTGGCAGCCGCCCCCTGGTTGTGGCCCCCATGGCAAATAAAGAGCTGCTCTGACTTACGCCACTGGCTAGTGCGGTGGACGTAGATCCTAAGAGCACATACTGGACACAGTAAGTGAAGTCTCTCCTGCTCCGGAGCTGTGAAAGGCGGAGGACAGAAGGCTTCGAGCACAACTGGGTGCATGGTCGAGAATGGAACCTTGGGAAGATAGTTCGGGTGAGGATGCAGGATAGCTTTGACTAGCCCAGGGGCAAAGTCTAGGCAGGATGGGGAGACTGACAGAGCCTGCAGATTCCCAATCCTCTTCAAAGAAGTAATAGCAATAAGAAAAACCACCTTAAGAGACAGAAGCCTGACAGGCGCTGACTCTAGTGGTTTGAAAGGGGTGTCGCCAGGCCTTCGAGTACGATAGTTAAGTCCCATGAAGGGACCGTCGCTCTAGTGGGCGGCTTCAACCGTTTAGCTCCACGAATAAAAAGGGCAACTAAATGGTGCTTGCCCACAGAAACCCCATCATTCAGAGTGTGACAAGCCGAAATAGCAGCTACATACGTTCTGAGCGTACTAGGGCATAAACCCGAGGACAACTTTTCTTGCAGAAACTCCAGCACTGAAACAATCTGGCAGTGAACTGGGTCTATGTGTCTTGCCATGCACCAATTTTCAAATACATTCCATTTGAGGGCATACGTTCTTCTAGTGGAGGGAGCCCTGGCACTTAAATGGTTTCAATTACGCTGGCTGAAAGCCCAGCATGTCTCAGTTGGTCCCGTTCAGGGGCCAAACGTAAAGGTTCCAGAGCTCGGGCCGGGGATGAAGTATTGTCCCCTGTGCCTGAGACAGAAGATCCCTCCTCACTGGAATCACCCAGTGTGAGCCGTCGAGGAGAGATATTAGATCCGAGAACCACACTCTGGTCGGCCAATGGGGCGCTATCAATAAGAGGCGCAACCCTTGTTGACGGACCCTCGCCAGGACTCCCGGGAGCAGAACCATAGGTGGAAACGCATAAAGGCGTAACCTGGGCCACGTGTGGGCCATTGCGTCCAGACCCAGGGGAGCTGGAGGAGTCAGAGAGTAGTAAAGGGGCAGCCTCTGCTACGTAAAATCTTTCCCAGATTTGACTGACTACTTCGGGGTGGAGCTTCCATTCCCCCTGTTCTACAGCTTGTCTGGATAGCAAGTCTGCTCCTACATTCATGTGCCCTGGAATGTAAATCGCCCTGAGGGAGAGGAGCTTGTCCTGTGCCCAAAGCAGAACCTGGTGCACTAGCTTGTTCAAGCGGCGCGAGCACAGTCCACCCTTGCGATTTATGTACAAGACTACCACAGTGTTGTCCACCCGCACTAGGACATGGTAGCCTCTCAACTGCTGGAGGAAGTGTTTCAGGGCCAGAAACAGAGCCATCATTTCGAGGCAATTGCTGTGCCATGCGAGAAGATGACCTCTCCAGCTCCCCTGTGCTGGACGGCCATCCAAGACCGCACCCCAGCCCGTGAGGGAAGCGTCTGTCGTTAGCATCTTGCGACGACAAGACGGACCTAAAGTGGGACCCAAAGTCAAAAACCGGGGTCTGAACCACATAGAAAGGGTACGAAGCCCCAGCGCGTAACCCTTATTAGCCTCTGGGGATTGGCCCTTGAGTGAAACCCCCTGGCTCTTAGCCATAACTGACAACGCCCTCATGTGCAGAAGGCCCAAAGGTATCACCATGGACGCAGCTGCCATGAGACCTAAAGATCTTTAAAAGTGATGGAGTCACTTTCTGGCCTAGCTTGATTTCCTTCAGGGTGTTGGAGGATGGGTTCGACACAAGTGGGAAACAGCTGTGCCCACCTTGTGATCGAATCCCATGTGACACCCAAATATGTTGTCCTCTGAACAGGAAAGAGAACGCCTTTCGTGGCATTGAGTCTCAATCCTAAAGAATGGATATGAGCTAGGATGACATCCCGATGTCGAAGCGCTAGCTATTAAGACTGAGCTAGGATCAGCTAGTCGTCTATACAATTCAGAATACGGATGCCCTGGAATCATAGAGCCAGAGCTGCATCCGTGCATTTTATATGTGCGGGGTGACAGGGCTAGGCCAGATAGAAGGACCCGATACTGGTAAGCTTCGCCCCCGAAAGCAAACCTCAGGAACCTCCTGTGTTGTGGCAATATTTCTATATGAAAATATACGTCATTCAGGTTGACCGTCACAAACCAAACCACTGGTTGAATTTGAGAACTATCATTTTAGCTGTCAACATTTTGATGTTCAGCCCAAGAAGATGTAAAATTGGACGGAACCCCCCATCTCTCATCTGGCAGGGGAACATGCTCTATGGCCCCTTTGCCAGCAAACTCATTCTGTAACTGCCAAGTCAGCAGATGTGCTCGCTCCGGTTTCATGGAAGTGAAGACCACGCCATTGAAAACGCTGAGAATGATGTGCAACGGAGGGGGGGGGGTGTTAGGTGTCCGGCATCCTGAAACAAGGCAGGTAGGAACCGAGCACCTAACATTTCGCTGGAGACCGCTGCTTCCCGAAAACACCAGAGGTGGCGGAGATTAGACAACGGCCCCCATAGAGTGTCAGGGAGGAGTCTTTATCCCTTATTGGATTTTTTTACACGTCCCTCCCCAGGGGGAGACACGCCCGTGGTCCTGGGCACGTCAACCTCAGGACCTTTTTGGCGGAGATAATGCTCCTCAGGTCCGGTGCTTTTTTTCTCTCTTTGAGGCGGATTGCGAAGCGCGACGAGTCCTTCCCCTGTCTCTACAAGGGGGTAGCTGGCTCGGCACACACTCCTTCTGCACCTCACGCCCTCGTTGGGACCAGACCTGGTCGGGACTGGGTGACCGACGGTCCCGACTCCTGAGCACGGCAGGGGAGAAACCTCAAAGAGGTCTGCTCGTAGAGCTTCGCCTCCCGAACCTAGTGGCGGTGGTGTTTACAGCCAAAAGGCGAGGGAGGGGGGGGGAACAAGGAGGAAAACATGAGAACACAGAGAAATAAATCTGTGGCTAGCCGCCATCAATAGACCCGCCAGTGCTCAGAACTCCTAGCAGGTGAGCTTGGTATGCCTGAAAAACTGACATGGTGTGCAGAGCAGTACCAGCCTGACACGCTGCCTGAAAAGCTTTCCCCACCAACGAAGATGTTAGTCTACATGGCTTGGTGGGCAATGTAGGCTTTTTCAGGGAGGATGAGCTCCCAGGAGAGAGATAGCTTGCAAGCGTCTCTTCAATCTGGGGTATCATCATAAAACGGGATGAATAAGGCTTATTCCATGAAAGAGTTAACTCGTCATAGAGATCGCCAAAAAAAAAAAAAATACTAAAGGGGGGAGGGGGAACCCTCGTTGAGGCCACTCCCCTGGCCACCTGACAGAAACCTGTCGTGTAACTTTGAGCGCTTGGGGATTTTTATTTTATTTATTTTTGCGGCGAGAAAGGAAATCTATTCGGTCCCTTCACAAAAAGCGCCGGAGCGCGCTTGAGAAGCGGACGCTAAAACTTCCTGATCCGGGGAGAGCGCGAGAGAAAGGGGAAAAACCCTGTCTTATGCGTGTCTGCCCGATCGGCGCGCTATCTCCATAAAAGCAAGTGAGGAAGTCTCTTTCCCCCGCTCATAAGAAGCGCCGGAGCGCGCTTGAGAAGCGGACGCTAAACACTTCCTGATCCGAGGAGAGCGCAAGAGAAAGGGGGAAATCCCGTCTCATGCGCGTCTGCCAGATCGGCGCGCTATGTCCATGGAAGCAGGCTCTTCCGTCTGCTCATAAGAAGCGCCGGCGCGCGCTTGAGAAGCGGACGCTAAACACTTCCTGATCCGGGGAGAGCGCGAGAGAAAGGGGAAAATACGTCTCATACGCACGCGAGCCCCAGGAATGCGCCGGTTTCTCTTTAAAGAAAGCGAGCCACGCGCGAAGTGCCTTAATAGCTTTCCAACCAACTCTTGCCATTATCGGTAAGTAAAGTTTTTCTTTTCTACCGTGATTCTGTTGCACACACACACGCAAACACAAAGCGGTCTTGAAGACAAAAAGATCTGAGGATGTTTCCGGTTCACTCCTATTTATAACCTGCAGGTGCACCTTATTCGGTGACGTCATGCCTGGCACAGGTTATAAGCTGAAGGTATTCGCTGGGTTTGACATGCACAGGCTTCACAACCGGGCAACAAAGAGATGTTCCCATAGCGTTTTCACGCAGCATTGAGTGTAGCAATTGAAAGGGAACTACAGATATTTTAACGTTCTCATTGACAACAGATTGTACTCGAAATACAACACAGATACTATTTACAAAAAAAAACAAAAACAAAAAAAAACAGAGCAGACTCTGTCTGTGGTGGGCAGTGGCAAAATTATTTGCTTCCATCTTTGGACAACAGCATTAGAATGTCATGACTCATGACCTGACTGTCCATTTTTTCCCCTATGTGCTTTTTTTAAAACACCCGTTTAACTTTGCCATCATCCATCATCTGAGCTTCGATTCATCTCGTTCTGCTCCGTCTTGTGACAAGAAACTCAACAAACTCATCAAAAAGGCTAGCTATCTACTGGGGAATCCCCTGGAGTGTTTGGAGCTGGTTGTTTGGTTGTATGCTACACAAACTGTTCTCCATCTCACATCCCCTCCCACCGGCTAAACAGTGGAGCACTTTCAGTAACTTTCATCACTTTCTACCAACCGTATTGAGACTTTACAATACCCTGCTCTGTGTCAAGAGAGGAACATCCTTCTCTGACATCACTATAAATAGGCTCATATACATTCTGTCTTCAATACAGAAGACTAGAAGTTTTTCTCTAGCTGTAGTTATTTACAGAGAATCTGAATCTCATGCATTCTCATTGATCCACAGCTTCTGCATTACTGTTGCATTTCACATAATCCTTTATTGTGTTCTATCTCAATCAAGTTTGTTTGATCCCTGAGTGTTCATATGAATATAGATATACAGGAGTTGGACAAGGAAACTGAAATGCCTGGTTTTAGACCACAATAATTCATTAGTATGGTGTAGGGCCTCCTTTTGTAGCCAATACAGAATAAATTCGTAGTGGGAATGACAGATACTGCACAGTGGCCAGAGGGATTTTGAGCGATTGTTCTTGCAGAGTAGTCGCCAGATCACTATGTGTTGCTGGGGGAGGAAAACATTTTCTAACTTGCTCCTCCAAAACACTCCAAACTGGCTCAATAATATTTAGATCTACTGACTGTGCAGGCCATGGGAGATGTTCAACTTCACTTTCATGCTCATCAAACCACTCTGTCACCAGTCTTACTGTGTGTATTGGTGAAGCTGGACTCAAGCAGAAAGCCATCGGGAGTCATTGTGCATTCTGCAGGCCTCCCGATTTTGTTGATCAACCAATAAAGTCGTTATCTTCTGAAATCAAAGACTGAGTCTGCAATTAATTTCTACGACATCTTGGCTCTGCGAGCAAGGTTGGCAAAGGGGCAAAGGCGTGGCTGACCACATCCTTGGCGGGCAGCACAAACAGGTGGCCACCTAAAAAGGTAAGCAACTTTTGCTTATATACTTAGTTTGTGTTGTTTGCTGGGATAACCCATGGTGGTAAGGAGGCTTGATAAAGACCTCTCCAAATTAAGTAATTTTTGAATGGGCCTTGTTTTCAGAAGAAAAATGCATGCATCAGCTTACTAACTGTTGAATGGTATAAATAGTAACTGGTAAAATAAGCATTGCATTGGTCTGTTTTGCTGTCATGTGGGCTTTGATAGATGGTAGTAATAAGAGACGAGTATGAGGAAGCGCATTTGAATGTCTATTTGTGTTGCTAAGAGGGCTTTGATAGATAGCACTACTTACCGGTAGATAGACACTATATTAATTTGTACTCATTGTCAAGAGGGCCTAGATTTGATGGCAATTGAGGGAAGCAGGTTAATAAGGAATTGCACTTAATTAGTAATACTGCTTGTGTGAGGATCCGCAGTGGTTAATTCCCTTTTATGAGGAACATACTGATGTATGTCAAAAAATTGTTCAGCGACCTAAAAACTGATATTGTATGGGGAATTGTGGCTTTTTATGAATATCTCTTTATGAGGAACATACTGTTGTATGTCAATGTTTTTGTATGCTGCTGATTAATGCACATTATATGAGTTATAGCAGCAAATATTTATATATCTTTTCTTATGCGGAGCACCGCTTATGTGCCTTTGAGTTGTATGCAATTGCATTGTTTGCTGCCAGTCCGGAGACTTGTGTGTGCATGAATAAATAAATAAAAAATAAATAAATAGATAAATAAATAAATAAAATAAAAGGGACAAGTATGCTTTAGGACCAGGGACAAAGTGTGTGTGAATTAGCCCTAATTTCCAGGAAATAAGGGACATAGTATGAACGTATAAGCCTATAAATAAAGAGATACTACAGTTACTAAGTAAGTGCTTAAGTATAAGATAATGCAGAAATATCTAGGTTGTGGTGACAGAGGCTATAAAACATAATGGCAGCCTCTTCCATGGAGACATTGGTGTTGAAACATCCATTGTGTGGAGATCTCATAACTAAGATCTCAAATAAATGGCAAAAGAGAACTAAAGACATGGTCACGAAATGGCCAAAGGAGGGGATATTTGATGTGGCATTGTGTGAGGAAATGCAAACTTTGTTAAAAAATTATAAGACTGTGGCTAGAGAGAAAAAGCGTGTCCAGAGAGAGTTGAAAAGACAGCAAGAGAGAGAGGTCCTAGCTTTGTTTAAGAAAGAAGGAGAGGAGTTGGTAAGAAAGAAAAAGCAAGTGAGGAAAAAGTCTAAAAAGGCAGACAGTGAGGCACAGTATACCAGAGGGGAAGCGTTAGTTGCACCTCCCCCATACAGAGGTGTGAAGAGGGGAATGTCTATTACCGCCGCGCTCACTGCCGTGACAAAACGACAGTGGCCAAAAAAAAAAAAAACAGTTGCATTTTAAAGTAACTTGTGAAATGACCGCCAGGTGGCGCAAAGTGACATTTTCTGTCATCTTGGTGTTTAAAAAATAAATAATTAATGTCTATTACCGCCGCGCTCACCGCCGTGACAAAACGACAGTGGCCAAAAAAAAAAAAACAGTTGCATTTTAAAGTAATTTGTGAAATGACGCAAAGTGACATTTTCCGTCATCTTGGTTTTTTTTAAAAATAATTAAGTCATAAAATAGTTAAAACAATATGCTGTATTGAAGAAATACTACAGTAATGGTAATTTCCACATTTGTGTATTTTATACAACAAGCATGAAAAATCTGAATCAGAGCTATTGATATTTGCTGTACAATAATGAGTAAAAAAACATTGAAGTTGAACATTAAAACAAGTACACTACACTGTAAACCCTAATGCTCAAAGTAATTAAACACATTGAGTACTGTTTACCTAAATAATTGAATGAATAATAATTTTGAGTACGTAAGTAACAATAACGTAAGTAAAACTTCCACCAGTATAAACACTATAGTGCACTTGTGGTGCAGTGGTAAGTGTTTCGCCTGCCATGCGGAAAACCCCCGGTTCGATTCCTGAGCAGGGTGGTCTGCAATATATATTTTTTTATTTGTTCAACAAACTCAAAAATTGATAGTTCTATTTACTTAAAATTGGAAACATCATTTTTTTTAACATTCATTTATTTTAATTTAAAAAATATGTAAATGATTACCTCAAATATTTGGAGTTTTGCCAACTTAATCGGGTTTACAATGTAGGGTTTTGTGTCATCTTAAATTTTGTGTTCTTTAAATTTGTAGTAGATAATACCGAAATAAATTAAACGCAGATGTCATTGTCATTCAGCCCCGCTCGTTTTTTTGCGGTAGTATGGGAATGAAATGCAGTACGATATGATCATCATAATTTTCTTTAATAAATAATAACCCCCGTTGCGCTGTACCACCGCTGGCAAAACCTTATAAAATACAATCGCAGTACTAAAATTATAATACACATATATAATATAATACATATAGCCGTTTCTTATTTGCATCAAATTTAAGCAAAGTAAATGTATACTTGTGTCACGCCGTGCACCCAAATCAATATCGCTCCTCACTCATTCCGAAGCTCACTAGGTAGGCGGCCTAGGCGCACACTGCAGGTATGCGAAGAAGTGGGGCCGCCTAACTAGGCACAACTGGTGAGCTATCGGCGCTAATGATCCCGAGCTTCTCTCCGCGATATAAAACACGGCGGGGAGTGTATTTTGGGTTCTGTTGGAGGAAACTTGACTTTAAAAAGCATCTCGCTGTTTACTTACAATGTAACTGATTACCTCAAATATTTGGAGTTTTGCCAACTTAATTGGGTTTAGAGTGTAGCAGTCAAAAAATACTCTAAAAATGCTGTGTTGTTTCTGTAAACACATTGTTGGGTTGTTTATGCTGGGTCACAATTCTGTGTTATTTCGGGTACTTTAAACACATTGTTTGCTCATGTTGGGTCAAATGAGATGTAGTGGGTCATTTACAAATTAACACCTGGTTGGGTTATTTTGACCCAACAATTGGTTTATTCTTTATTATCTGTTTCCTCCAAACGGCAGCCTGCAAAATGTTCGAAATATTATTGTTATTGTGTTATAAAATGCTATAAAATACAGCGGGGAGTGTCGCTCGGGGTCTGTTGCACTGTAAACCCGATTAAGTTGGCAAAACTCAAAATATTTTAGGTAATCAGTTACATCATAATTAAGTTTGTTGAATTTGTTCAGCTAACTTGGAAAGTGTCAGTTCTACTAACTCATAAATACCAAAATACCAGTTCTGAATACTCAAAATTATTACTCATTCAATTATATAAGTTAACAGTACTCAGTGTGTTTAATTACATTGAGCATTAGGGTTTACTGTGTAGTGATGAAGATAATCATGTTTTAGGGTTACTGTGTCTGCTTTACAATGTCAGACAACATTCAAATGCAAATAATTTACCCCTCCCCAGGTGTGAATCAGCGGTTCTCATCTATACATTATGCACCCCTAAACTAAAATGAAACTAAAATGCACCCCTCCCCACTTTAAGACCCTCTTGGATCTGAGGCTCTTCTGAAGACCAGTAGTGCTTCAGGCCTCTTTTTAAATTTCATCTTCTGGATTCCAGATTTTAAAATTGACATTTTTGAAAAAATTGACCGTTTTTAATCCCTGGAATGGAAGACATTGAGATTTTCCTTATCATAACATGAATTGTATTGTTTTAATCACTCTATACACAATTTTCTTGGGTATTTATATTTTTAAATATAAAAGTTGAATACAAAATGAAAATAAAAAACAAAAAAATAGACCATTTGTATTTTCATTTATTGTGTATAGAGTGATTAAAAACAGTACAAGGCATGTTATGATGAGGAAAATTTCCATCTCTTCCACACTGACTGATGTGCCTAACTTTTGTGAGCAGAGCCTCTGTTTCACTGAATAATCCACGACTTTTCATGAATATGTAAGACCTATTGACACCTCTCACCCCCACACACACACCCAAAACACACAGAAAGCAGACCACTACATACATAAAATTTACAAATTTATAATTTACATAAAAGCAGACATTTCGCTTTTTATAAGTATATATTTTTCACGTCTGTGAGGCAAGTATACACAGAGTTTTGGTTAATTTTCTGTGGTGCTCAAGCGCACCCTGTTTACTTTCATCATTTAAAAAATCGTAAGGGTTTTTCGTTATTGTGAGTGCACTTAAATAAAAGTGGAGTCTCATAAGGCTTGTTCACACGCTGTCCTCTCGCGGAGATCAAAGGGCGGCATTCCCCTTTTTAAAGTCTCTGGGGCGCGTCACATCACCCCGCTCGCGTACCACTCTCCTTAGTAAACCCACAGCGAGATGCTTTTTAAAGTCCAGTTTTCCCCAACAGACCCCGAGAAACACTCCCCGCTGTGTTTCATAGCGCGGAGAGAAGCTCGGGATCATTAGCGCCGATAGATCACGAGTTGTGCCTAGTTAGGCGGTTAAGGGTAGTTAAGGGTAACAACATAGCAGACTTAGAAGCAAAGCAAGCATCAAGGTGTCAAGTAGCAGTGATGGGACCAGCGGTCCTTATAGAACCACAGCCTCAGTTGGAGGATATTATTTGGATTCAACATCAAGCAGGTACTTACGAGCACTTGATGTGGCTCCAGAGGGGAGCTCAGAAGAATGCACAGGGTGTGTGGCGTTCACATGAAGGTTTAATCATTGCACCCACAGCACTGTTAAACATTTTGATTTCAGATGCTCATAGATTTGGTCATTGTGCCAGAGGAGAGGTTGTGAAAAAAATTAAAAACCAAGGGTATTGGTCTCCATATCTGCATGCTATGATTGATGAGTTCTTAGCTTCATGTGAGATATGTGCTAAGCATAATGTCAGAAAGGGAACAGCGACACCTATTGGCTCAAGGCAAAAGGTACATGCTTGTAATAATTGACAGGTTTAGTAGATAGGTAGAATCAATGCTATCTGCAGATGAAGGGGCAGGAACAGTTATATATATTGAGGGATTTATTTCTAATTTTCCTTAATTTTTTATATGAATATGGTACAATCATTAAGAATGGATTTATGTCAGCGTGATCTTTATAAGTGTCCTTGTTTACTTAGTAAGTGCTCCTGTTTACTTAGTTCTCACATGATGTTTTTAACCTTGATTGTATTTTTCTACCATTGTTTTTCTATTTCTTGGCCATGGGTCGATGTTTACATCTTAGTATAAAATGGGTGTTTTGCCATTTATGTTTGGATTTCATTGCCCAGGCTGACTGATTGACGCTTGCAAGCAAAATAAACTATCTTCTCCAGCTGAACCCTGGCTCTGAGTCTCCTGATTCCTTGGTCATCTAAGGCTCTGGTCATTTCCAGAAGATTTTATTTTTATTTCCAACAATCCTGTGATTTTATTTCCAACAGACAGTGATGGTCTCCGTCTGACGACTGTGACGTGACGACTGATCCAGACGACAACATCATCATCTGCCTGAGTTCTGACTGTAGTCCCTGGAGGTCCTGTGCATGACAGCACGGGTGAGTTCCATCCTGTAAAAAAATCCTTGCTGCTAGATGATTGTGGAGGAATCAGTAAAAGTCTAACGTGTAGTTTTCTCAGTACTGAATGAGTTAGCCTTAATATTGTTTGACAATATGGCAACGTGTTTTCAGGATCCTAAGTGTGACGGACGGCGGTCCTCACTAGTTTGTGAATCCCTGCCCTATGCTGATGATTCCTGTTTTGAGAAGGAATTGGGGCAGATGTTGGATAAATTGTGTACCAAGAAAAAGTTGAAGCTATGCAAATTTCTTGGGGTTAAAATGAGGATAAATGGACTAGAGAGCAATGTTTTTCTGCTTTGGAAAGATGTGTGCAGCATAAAGACCTTGAAGCTGCAGTTCAAGTATTTAGGCAGTGGCATGCTTTTCTAATACAATCACTCGCTGCAAAGAGGGATTGTGAGAAGTGTGAAAGTGATGAAAAGATCAGTAAACTTGTGCAGGAATGCGCTAATCATAAGCGTGCCGCTCTCGCTGCTCAAAAAACATGTGAGCAGTCTCAGCGTTCTATTAATTCTCTCCAAAACAAAATCGAGATTTTGGAAAAACAAGCAGGGAAGCTATCTCTGTCAAAATCTCTTCCTAATCTTGGCTATGATATACAATTAAGAGAGCAGTCAGAGTTTGAGGATTCAGACCCTGGCTTAGATCCAGCACTCATCGGCATGGCTCCGATGGCTGTGAGAGAGTCTCGTTCTAAAAAAGATGAAGACTCAAAAGTAACAATCACATACAAGCCGCTAAGTCCTGCTGAAGTCGATCGTATGGCAAAAGACTTTAAACATCAGAGAGAGATGGGCATGGGCCCTTTCTTAACGCAGATGCAGCGTAAAATTCAGTTGTATAATTTCCACCCTCTGGATGTGATGGCCATATGTTCCCAGATTTTTCTGCCCTCAGAAGTAGATAAGTTAAGAGCTTATTATCAGTCTTGTGAGGACAGGCAGAAGCTTACTTCGGCAAAAGCTGTGCAAAAGTGTTCTGATGACCTTCTTATGATTATTCGGGATTTTGTGGACTGTAATGAATGCTGGCGTAAAGTTGTGGATTGTCAGCAGGCAAAAAAAGAGTCTGTCCTTGAATACACTCAGCGCTATGCCCAGGTGTTTATGTTGTATGGTGGGAATGGTTTGCGCTCCACAGACGAGGTGATGGCCAGCCGAATTCCCGTTGCGCAGTGGGCTGATGGCTTACGTGCTGAGTTACGCAAGGTGTTGCCGCTTCTGAAACCTGAATGGCGGAAGTCCACACTTAATGATTTATCTGACAGTCTTTCAGCATATGAAAGAGATTCTAATGTGAAAACACATGTGTCTGCTTTGATGCAAGCTGCTGTTGATGTGGAAAACGCTCAATCTGTTCCACGTGATGTCTGCCACTATTGTCATAAGCCTGGACATTGATACAAGGCTTGCCGGAAGCGAAAGGCAGACATGAAAAAGCAGAAATGTGCTCTTGACTCTGGGGTTTCTCACCCTGACTTGTGGGGTGGAGCTCTTTTGCCTGACGTGTCAGGGCAGATCATTCAGCTCTTGAAACGGGCCTTCCAGGCAATGTCAACTGGTTTGCCTCCTCCCCCTCCGCCTCATTTTTTTTTAGAGATGAAAGCTGTGAGAGCCTATTTGCAGCCAATTACTTATGAGCAGGATAACAGACTGTATGTTGTGATTACTGTTAATGGTTGACCCAACATCTCACTATACATTGTCCTCATGCTGTTCTCTCTTTGTTGTCCTCAGCTCGTGTGATCACAGTAACTGCTCAAAGATGGAGCAACTGGCTCAATGCTCTCACAGCTCCTAACATCACCCTGAAAAGGGCAAAGATCACCAACCCCTCCTCGTTAATGATGGCTGCAATGTCTGATCCCTTAGATAAGGGCGCGTGTGGTGATCATGATTGTGTGATGCTTTCACACTCACCACCTTCAAAGGTCTCTGAAATTCCTCTGGAAAACCCAGACATGGTTTTGTTCACTGATGGTTCAGCCCAGGTGCTGAACGGATGCAGACGGGCTGGATGGGCTGTGTGCTCATTACATGCTGTTATAGCTCAGGGTCGTCTTTCTGATCGTCTCTTTGCACAGGTTGTGGAGCTTGTCGCCCTGACTAATGCATGTGTTCTGGCCACAGGATGTTCTGCCACAATCTACACCAACAGCCGTTATTGCCACGGCACAATACATGACTATACGAGTATTTGGCGTCGACGTGCCTTCCTAACAGCTTCAGGAACGCCAATCAAAAACGCTTCGTCTGACCTCTTGTCTGCCTGTGAGCTTCCAAAAAGTCTAGCAGTAGTCAAGGTCAAAGCACACTGTCCACAAAACACTGATGAAGGCAGAGGAAATGCCCTGGCTGATGCTGCGGCCAAAGCTGCATGCAGCCTGCCTGCTATCACAATTTCAGCCATCAAAACCTCGACCTCTGCTGATGTGAAGATTGAGTCACAACAACTTCGATCTTCCCTGATGGACATGTATGCTAACACTCCTGCACTAGAAGTCAGCAGTCCACACCCTGCAGTCCACACCCCAGCGCCAGCAGGTCCGTTCAAACACCTGCAGGTCGACTACATCACCCTTCCTCTGTGTCAAGGTAAGCGGGATGTGTTGGTGGTGGTTGACCAATTTTCTCGCTGGGTTGAAGCCTACCCAACTAAAACAGGCACCGCTTTGCACACTGCAAAATCACTCGTCAAGGACTTCTTCCCTCGCTGGGGAATTGCCGAATGCATTCATTCAGATCGTGGAACTCATTTCACTGGACAGGTTGTGCAGGAAGTCATGAAGTTGTTGAATGTTAAGTGGAAGCTTCACTGCCCTTATAGGCCCCAGGCTTCTGGGCAGGTTGAACGTCAAAACCAGACACTAAAGCTACGATTGTCCAAGCTCCATCAGAGTGGAGTGTCATGGGTAGATGCATTGCCAGCTGTTTTGTGCAGCATTCGGTCATCTCCTACAAGGGGGATTTGTCTCAGCCCATATGAGATCATAACTGGTCGACCCATGGCATTGCCAGGCTCACTTGACTTGAGACAGGCAGATGTTCATCTGACCTCTGATGCGCTGTTGAAGTATTGTGAAGATCTCACTGATGCAGTCAGTGCTGCTCAACAGCGTGTTTTGGAGGCATGGACCTCACCTGAAAAGGGAGGTCATGCCATTGTACCAGGACAGTGGGTGATGATCAAAAATCACACTGCTGGTCCACTGGAGGCGAAATGGAAAGGACCTTTCCAAGTTCTTTTGGTAACCGATTCAGCAGTTTTATGTCAGGGACGTAAGACCTGGACTCATGCTTCACACTGCAAAGTGGTGTTACCTTCTAAATAGGGTCAGTTTGGGTGGCTCTGGGAGAAGAGCTTTGAGAGGATCCGATGACGTTTAGGCCGCGGGGGTTAAACTTGAAGTGAAGATTCCCTTTTTCCCAATATGCGGTTAGTGCTCCCTACTTCTCTCAGTGGACAGGACCCAAGTTAGGAAGGGAAAGATGGTCACCCTTTACAGTGGTCACATGTTGGATCCTGAAATGTTGTCTATCTAGTAAAAAAAAAAAAAAACTTAACGTGGGAAAAAACACAGGATTCAGAGGATTTAAATATCCCAGAGAGAGAGAGAGAGAGCGAGAGAGAGGGAAAAAGAGCCATACCATCTCTGTTTACTACCTGATTCTGCTATCTCTTGTGTGTGTGTGTGTGTGTGTGTGTGTGTGTGTGTGTGTGTGTGTGTGTGTGTGTGTGTGTGTGTGTGTTTTTGCAGGAACAACCAAGTGAGGCATTCCTAAAATTGGAGAAGCTGATAAGAGATAACCACGAGTGTGCTACAGGGTACATCGGGTTCCCGCTTTCTCCTAGCTGGCCACACAGCACGCCTCAGCGTCCTTCGACATCTATTCGTGCCGTGCTGAAACAAGATTCAGCTATCCTTGCTGTCATCACCACCACATCTCAAGAAGCTAATGTTGATTACATACATAGACTTTCTCAAAATTGTGATCATAAAATAGTTACAATCACTGGTTTCACATTATACAATCACACCTATGCTGCAACTGGAGCTCGGGGTTATTTTATTAAGAATTTCAGAAGATTACCTTTCCCTATAGTCTGGGGGAGACGTGTAAAGGCCATTACTTGTTCAGCATATGCCATAACTGTTAATTCATGTCCTGTATTACAGTGTCAAAAAGTAAGAACATATCAGTTGTATCCTAAAATCAAGGTCAGAGTGTTCTTTAATAAGTATCAACAAAAATTGACATACATCAGTTATCCGTGGTATGCCAATAGTATTGATTTCAATGTAGGGAGCGTAGCTGTTGGTAATATTAATACGTGGTGGGAAAGCCTCAAATTGTACAATGGGGAAATTGACATCTGGGACACTTTCACTCAGATTCGTCTTTCTGATGATAACACACTGTCTGGTAAATGTGTCAGGTGCTGATTTTGATAAGAGAAACACTTTTCATGCTTTGTTTACATTAACTCAGAACACACTGTACCCAGGCTGTGACGTCTGCATTCCTCATCCAGTGAGTGTGTCTGTTGGTATTGTGTGGTCAGGACATGCCATTTCAGTCTGTGACACTTGTGCTTTACTGCATATTAATGTATCAGAATTTAACATAACTACTTGTCATAATGTAACTCAAGCAGTCGCTACTCAATGTTGCTCTCCAGGGGTGGAAGTCTGTAATCAGACTTATCTTCCCTCTCATAATGTAACTGACATCATTACCTTGACTACATTTCCATGGTGTGTTGAAAATCATGTGAGGGACTTTCCCTTTATGGATGAAATCTCTGAGGCATTGTGCAATTTTATCATCGCACTCAACAAATTTCATCTAAAAGATGTCGCACACAAGTTCAAACTAAATTTACAGCTCATTCTATACTCGATTGTGTTTCTGAACCTGGTCCATGGGTTAATTGGCTTTCAATTAATAAATTCTGTCGTGTTCCAGCTCCTTCTAGTACTTACTGGTTGTGTGGAAGTACTGCATATAGCGAATTACCTGCGAGATTCAATTGCTGATGTTCCTTAATCTATCTTCTCCCAGCCATGAGACCTTGACACCCGAATCCTAAGGACCAAATTACAAGTAAACCTAATTCTACTCCGCCGCATGTTATTTTAATACACCGGCTACCTACAGATCCCTCAGAAATTAATTGAGATGTTTCTAGTTCTTGTAAACCAGTAAATTGCGAGGAAGCCGAATGCATTTGTTATAAGAACGGAAAAGTGCACACTGCCATAGAGAGGGGAGTTCAAAAGGTACCCCCAAATGCTAACCTTCATGACAATGGTACCCTAACACTCTTACCAACTAAGCAGGGATATCAGTCCTTTGCCGACTCAATCGACCAATCTGAAATTCCTATTATTGTGACAGAAAAGCTGCTGTCGGACATTGCTTTCTATTCTGAAGTTGATGCTATATTTACATTTAGTGATAATGAACAGAAGTGCCCAGTGAGTTATCAACTTCACACACGCTCTTATAAGAAGAATAGTCCTTTTAAGGTTATATCATTCGCAGCTAATGACCCTCGTCTATGTGTTGAATATTTCACATGTAGTCAGACTTTCTGGAGTAGATCACTCGGTGCTCTTATTCCTAATTATGGTATTATGGTTAGTTGGATCAGATCCGTATCTTATCTCATGAAGTTGAGAAATTGGCTAATGACACTGCCCAAGCCCTAGGTGTGATATCTACTACACTACAATCACATCGCATGATGATTTTGCAAAATTTTTCCCAATATGCGGTTAGTGCTCCCTACTTCTCTCAGTGGACAGGACCCAAGTTAGGAAGGGAAAGATGGTCACCCTTTACAGTGGTCACATGTTGGATCCTGAAATGTTGTCTATCTAGTAAAAAAAAAAAAAAAACTTAACGTGGGAAAAAACACAGGATTCAGAGGATTTAAATATCCCAGAGAGAGAGAGAGAGAGCGAGAGAGAGGGAAAAAGAGCCATACCATCTCTGTGTTTACTACCTGATTCTGCTATCTCTTGTGTGTGTGTGTGTGTGTGTGTGTGTGTGTGTGTGTGTGTGTTTTTGCAGGAACAACCAAGTGAGGCATTCCTAAAATTGGAGAAGCTGATAAGAGATAACCACGAGTGTGCTACAGGGTACATCGGGTTCCCGCTTTCTCCTAGCTGGCCACACAGCACGCCTCAGCGTCCTTCGACATCTATTCGTGCCGTGCTGAAACAAGATTCAGCTATCCTTGCTGTCATCACCACCACATCTCAAGAAGCTAATGTTGATTACATACATAGACTTTCTCAAAATTGTGATCATAAAATAGTTACAATCACTGGTTTCACATTATACAATCACACCTATGCTGCAACTGGAGCTCGGGGTTATTTTATTAAGAATTTCAGAAGATTACCTTTCCCTATAGTCTGGGGGAGACGTGTAAAGGCCATTACTTGTTCAGCATATGCCATAACTGTTAATTCATGTCCTGTATTACAGTGTCAAAAAGTAAGAACATATCAGTTGTATCCTAAAATCAAGGTCAGAGTGTTCTTTAATAAGTATCAACAAAAATTGACATACATCAGTTATCCGTGGTATGCCAATAGTATTGATTTCAATGTAGGGAGCGTAGCTGTTGGTAATATTAATACGTGGTGGGAAAGCCTCAAATTGTACAATGGGGAAATTGACATCTGGGACACTTTCACTCAGATTCGTCTTTCTGATGATAACACACTGTCTGGTAAATGTGTCAGGTGCTGATTTTGATAAGAGAAACACTTTTCATGCTTTGTTTACATTAACTCAGAACACACTGTACCCAGGCTGTGACGTCTGCATTCCTCATCCAGTGAATCGACCAATCTGAAATTCCTATTATTGTGACAGAAAAGCTGCTGTCGGACATTGCTTTCTATTCTGAAGTTGATGCTATATTTACATTTAGTGATAATGAACAGAAGTGCCCAGTGAGTTATCAACTTCACACACGCTCTTATAAGAAGAATAGTCCTTTTAAGGTTATATCATTCGCAGCTAATGACCCTCGTCTATGTGTTGAATATTTCACATGTAGTCAGACTTTCTGGAGTAGATCACTCGGTGCTCTTATTCCTAATTATGGTATTATGGTTAGTTGGATCAGATCCGTATCTTATCTCATGAAGTTGAGAAATTGGCTAATGACACTGCCCAAGCCCTAGGTGTGATATCTACTACACTACAATCACATCGCATGATGATTTTGCAAAATCGAGTTGCCTTAGATTACATCTTAGCACAACAGGGGGGTACCTGTGCAGTTGTAGGCCCTGAATGTTGTACGGACATTCTTGATCCTACCTTAAACCTAACTCAGTATATTAAAGACTTAGAGGAGTTACGTGATCGTGTCATACATATTGATCAAGTTAACAGTGATGGTCTAGGGGCCTGGCTAGGTTCCTGGTGGATATATGGCCGTGAAATTCTATTAGTTTTCATGGTTTTCCTTTTCGGTCTTCTGTTAGCTTATGTGGCTATTCGTTGCTGTTGTTTGTGTGTTTCCAAAAGTACAAGACACACCCAAATAGCAGGAACTACAATAATGTTGACTTCCAGGCCTAATGCCTACATTTGATTGGACCTTTTCCTTATTTTATGCTCGGTACACGGATTAGAAGTGTAAGTCCTATTCCGTTATAGAATATGTAAATGGGCCTGGCCAGTGATTACAGATTGTAAGACATGTTTCAAAAGGTTAAGCTTGCTGTTATGAATGCTTTTAGGGCATTCACAGGGAGGAATTGAGGGATTTATTTCTAATTTTCCTTAATTTCTTATATGAATATGGTACAATCATTAAGAATGGATTTATGTCAGCGTGATCTTTATAAGTGTCCTTGTTTACTTAGGAAGTGCTCCTGTTTACTTAGTTCTCACATGATGTTTTTAACCTTGAATGTATTTTTCTACCATTGTTTTTCTATTTCTTGGCCATGGGTCGATGTTTACATCTTAGTATAAAATGGGTGTTTTGCCATTTATGTTTGGATTTCATTGCCCAGGCTGACTGATTGACGCTTGCAAGCAAAATAAACTATCTTCTCCAGCTGAACCCTGGCTCTGAGTCTCCTGATTCCTTGGTCATCTAATGCTCTGGTCATTTCGAGAAGATTTTATTTTTATTTACACCAATATATATATAAAACCCTGCATGAATTGCTTACGGGTCGAACCATGTATGTGCCATTCTGTAGAGGCCCGTATAAAGGCCCACCACTAGAACAAGTACAAATGGAACTCAGATCTTATATGAAGAAACTAACTGCCATACATAAAGTAATCTATGTGCAGGAAAAGAGCAAGGAGGTGGAGGAGGAAAAAGACGCGCCGTGTCCCATCACTCCAGGAGACCTGGTCCAAGTGGAAGGCAAAACCACCTGGTATCATTTAAACCATTGCACAAGAGTCCCTAAAGTAAGTAAAGGAAAAAGTGCAGAAGAACCACCAAATGTAACTGGTATATGGTTGTTCATTCTCGTGATGTTATACCTCCTGAGATAGGCATAGAAAATGAAGCTGGACCCTGGAGCGTCCACTTAGTGCGCAGTCTAGTAGCTCAAAATTCAGCCTCTGAAGGTGATCCATTTCAGTTCAAACTGCAGGCATTGTTTTGGCAGAAGGGTAAGTCTGTGGATGAAGTGAAGGCTTTGATTATGGGAAAGCAGCCTCCCAAATCAGTGTGGACCTTGTTGATGCCATAGGAAAATTAGTAGATTGGTGCAACCAAGTTCCCCAGTATAGTCTCGGCTACAGAAAGCTAAGATTGTTTTCTGGGCTGAAACCTGAACCTCCAGGTGAAGAGGAGAAATCTGGATTGAACAGGCTACACAAATGATAAGTGAATGGCCGTGCACCGAAGCTGCAAAGAAACAACGTATCATAGAGAGCTTACAAGGTCCTGCTACTGATATAGTCAGGTGTTTGAAAGTGAGTAATCCATCTGCTACTGCAAGTGAGTACTTAGCTGCCCTTGAGACTGCATATGGAACTACTGAGAATGGGCCTGGCCTTATGTCTAGATTTTGTCACACATACCAGGAAAGTGGAAAGAAACTTTCAGCTTTTCTGTATCGCCTAGATAAACTTCTCCACCACGCCTTGTTAAAGAGGGGGATTGATGCAGCTGGCATAAATAGAGCCAGAATGGAACAGCCAATTAAGGGTGCACTTACCAACGATATGGTTGTGTTGCGAATCAGAATGACTCACACTTTGCAGAGTCCTCCATCCTTTTCGCAATTGATGAAAGAAATATGTCAGGAAGAACACTGGGTGGCTGCAAGGGAAAACATTAAAGTTTCTTGCCTTGATCAGGACTGTGCTCGAGAAAACCTGAAGAAGGAGGTTAAAGAGTTGTCTTCCCAGGTGAGTCAGCTGTTGAACATGCCTACTTTGCCTGGTGCTTTTGATTGTACCCCACAGAACACACACAGTAAAAGCTCAGAGAGTGCGAACCAAGACAACTCCCAAAAAGCTAAACCCCCTCAGCCGACCGTACCGAGGATCTTTTGCTACAAATGTAGTGAAGACGGGCATAAGAAGTGGAAGTGCAAAGCACTTGAAGACCTCAGAAAAGTGAATAAAAAATTTATAAAAATGTAGCGCCTGCCGGGAAACTGGGCGGGAGCTCAGTGAAGGAACGGCATCGGGCTCCTGAGACAACACGTTCCATTTGTGGTCCATTCACTTTTGATTCCAGTAAAACCAAATTGCCTGAGGGGTAAGTGGGTCGTGTCTCCAAAGTTCCTGTCCAGATAGAAGGCCTTTACGCCAAAGCACTTCTGACAGTGGGTCACAGGTTACTCTATTATATCATAGTTTTTATGATACTTATCTTAACCATTTGAATCTCCAGCCTGTGCAAAACTTTGAGATTTGGGGTTTAAGTTTACATAAATACCCCAACTGCTGGACAGAGCAGTGGGTGGGGATACCAGGTCTGACGCTCTAGAAGTGAGGCCTGAACTTCATTCAGCGTCTGTTGTCTCCAGTCGCCAGGTCACAGTGACCGTAAGGAACATGTCTAAGAGAGAAGTTTGGGTGAAGCATGGAACTCCTCTTGCCCATGTTTTTCCAGTATCCTTAGTGCCACAACCTACTACCAAACAGCAACCAGAGCTAAATACTTTGACACCTGCATCTTTCAATTTTGGAGATGCTACAATGCCTGAAGAAGCAAAACACAGATTGTGTGAGAAAATGATGCAAAGAAAGGAAGTGTTTTCTCTACATGAGTGGGATGTGGGCTGTTCAAAAAGCACCACTCATTAAATAAGGTTGAATGATTCACGCCCTTTTAGAGAAAGATCTTGCCGTCTTGCCCCTGCTAACTTCAAAGACGTGCGACGGCACCTACAAGACCTGCAGTGTAGTGGCATTATATCAGAGTCCCGCAGCTCCTAAACATCGCCCATTGTCGTGGTTCATAGAAAGTCAGGGAAGGTTAGGATGTGTGTGGACTATCGGACCCTCAACCAACAGACTATACCAGAACAGTATACGGTGCCCTACATTGAGGATGCCCTCCATAGTCTTTCTGGAAGTAGATGGTTCACTGTTCTTGACTTGAGAAGTGGGTACTATCAAATACCCATGACTGATGCTGACAAAGAGAAGTCTGCATTCATTTGCCCAGTGGGGTTTTATGAGTTCGGGCGTATGCCGCAGGGTATCTGTGGGGCATCCGCCACCTTTCAAAGAGTCATGGAACGTACTGTAGGGGATCTTTTTAGAAGTGCTTGTATACTTGGATGATTTAATAATTTTTGAACAAACCCTAGAGGAGCACGAAGAACGTCTTTTGAAAGTACTTGACAGGTTGAGAGATGAGGAACTAAAGATTTCCCTGGACTAGTGTCAATTTGGCCGGATTTCTGTGAACTGTGTAGGGCATATTGTGTCAAAGGATGGAATATCCACTGATCCTTCCAAAATTGAAGCTGTGGTATCCTGGCCTCAGCCCCAGACAGTAAAAGAGCTCAGATCTTTTCTGGGGTTCTGTGGGTATTACAGATGTTTTGTGAAGGATTTTGCAAAGTTGTGCCCACCTCTCAATGAATTGCTGCAGGGGTATCCCTCTTCTGCTGCAAAGAAGGGAAATAGAAATTCACCTGTTTGGAATACCAAACCCTGTTTTAAGCCTTCTGAACTGTTTGGATCTCAATGGACTGCTCAGTGTGACAGCCTTCCAAACCCTAAAGAACTGTCTGACTCAAGCTCCAGTGCTAGCTTTTGCAGATGCACAAAAGCCGTATGTGTTGCATGTGGACACAAGCCTGGATGGACTTGGAGGAGTTCTGTATCAAGAACATGAGGAAGGATTTTGCCCAGTAGCTTTCATCAATCGCAGCCTTTCCCCTTCCGAGAGAATCTATCCAGCCCATAATCTGGAATTTTTAGCTCTGAAGTGAGCTGTTGTTGATCAACTGCATGATTATCTTTGTGGTGTTACTTTTGAGGTTAGAACTGACAACAATACTCTAACATATATAACAAAATCAGCAAAGCTTGATGCTGCTGGTCACCGTTGGCTGTCTGCCTTGTCCACCTACAATTTTAGCTTGAAATACAGACCTGGTCGCAGGAATGTCGATGCAGATGCCTTGTCTAGGCGTCCTCATTATTGTCCAAGTACTGATGATGAGTGGCAGGAAATTCCAGCTGCGGGTGTAAGGGCTCTTTGTCAGCCTTTGTTTGTGGATAGGAGTACAGGGAATGTCTCTTACCCAGGTGTAGTGCAACAGGCACATGTGTCTGCTGTCCCCAAAGCTTACTCTCATGCTACTGATGTAACTGCAGATCATCTACCCGCACTTAGTTCAAATGACCTTCAAATGGCCCAGAGAAATGATCCATTCCTTGGAGATCATCAACATCCAGAGTAAGCACCCTAAAATGAAAATCCTAAACAATGAAAATTATCAGTACATAATGGATTGCTTTCCAGAACAGTTCGACAGAGTGGTCACAAGGTGAAACGACAGCTTGTACTACCAAGGCAGTTTCACAAGGTAGTGTTGAAGTCGTTGCATGACGAGATGGGGCATTTAGGGTTCAAAAAGTCCTATGGCCTAGTTCTTGATAGATTTTATTGGCCACGCATGAAGCATGATGTAGAGGCTTACTGTCAGAAAATGAAAACATTACCTCAACGAGCTGCTCCATTGTCTCACATGCAGAGTACAGGACCTATGGACCTGGTATGCATTGATTTTCTCTCTATCGAAGCTGATTCCTGCAAGGCGTGTAATGTTTTGGTAGTCACTGACCATTATACGCGTTTCCTACATGGGACCAAAAAGCATCTACAGTGGCAAAGACTTTGTGGGAAAAGTATTTCATACATTATGGTCTTCCAAATCGCATACACTCAGATCAAGGCAGGGAGCCAGTAAGTGGTTGACATGCTGACCCTCAAGGTGACCCCCAACCCGAAAGATTTAACAGGACTTTGTTGAATATGCTGGGTAGCCTGAGCCTAGTCAGAAAACTAAGTGGAGTCAGCACATTTGGTGCATGCGTATAACTGCTCGTTCAATGAAGCTACTGGTTTCTCCCCTTATTTTCTGATGTTCGGTAGAGAGGCTAGATTGCCTGTCAATGTTTCTTTTGGTGTCTCTGCTGATAATACCTCACCTGAGTGATACTCCAAGTATGTGTCCAAAATGAAGCAGGAATTACAGACAGCTTATCAGTTAGCTCAAGATGTTTCTGAGAAGATGAATCAGAGTAATAAAGCAAGGTATGATCAGAAAGTTCGCTATCATAGCTTGAATGTGGGTGACAGGGTTCTCATTTGAAATCTTGGCCTCAAGGGAAAACAAAAGCTTGCAGATAGGTGGAGCTCAAATCCTTATTTAGTGGAGAGTCAATTGTCTGGTATTCCAGTGTATCTGCTAAAGCCTGTTGATGGTAAGGGACCGGTCAAAGTCGTGCACCGCAATCATCTCTTGCCTTTGGGACAGGAAGTGAGGTTGAGTTCTCAGGTAGACATTAGTCCTACTCCATCACCAAGAGCTTTGAGGTGTAGGAGAGCCGAAGAGAAGCGCAACGCTGCTGAGTCAGAAATCTTGCCACTGGTAATTAATGCCCTTCCAAAAGAAGGTACTTCTTCAGATTCAGAGTCTAAATTTGGGTTTTATGTTGAGGATATGTCAACCCGTCCTTCTCAAAGGTCAGAGGAGAAGCAGATTGAATACCCTGTACAAGAGGTAGAAGGTTTAGAAACTGGTGAAGCTCACTCTGTTTCAGAAATACCCGAAATTCCATGTCCAAGTGAATATTCTGATGTTCAGCTGGTGGCGGAAGATTGCAGTACTGAAGTAGTTGATAATGTGGTTGAAGTTCATGCCAGTGCCTTACTGACTGCTGTTCCTACTGATAATGACACTCAGGCAGAGGTTGTACCTCCTGATAAGCTGGGTGTGCCTTACATACACAGTCTGTATCATCTCAACACTGTGGCATTAATGTATCAGCTACTGAAATACTAAAAGTTTCTGGGGGTTACAATCGTTCACATGTTTGGTGGTGTATTTTAAATGGGGAGAAATGCTCAACGCATTGTTCGTCATTTATGTAGAGTTTTAGCTCTGGTTCAGAGGTGAATCGAATCTTTAAGGATTCAAGTTAATTTTGTTAAACTTAATTAAAATTTATAGCATACAAAGTGTATGCTATAAATTTTAATTAAGTTTAACAAAATTAACTACCTGACCAGCGTTTAGTATGATTTAGTGTATCTTACCAATTCTGTTTATCCCCCGGCCAACGATGATAATACAAAATCTAAGATCTGGGGAAATGTATAAACTTTAAAATACATGACCAAGACAACAGCTCTTTATAAAGAAACAAGAGTTTATTTGAACTAATCTACGATACATGAAGCTATGTTACTTGGACGAACACACACACAAACATATCAACAGTTGCAGGGTGAAATTTAAGGAAGTTCATCTAGTACGGTTTACTAGATGGAAGCAAGTCACAAGAGCAGAGTCTTGGGTTTAATCTTACAGGTTTAGTTATGAAACGAGCACTATTTTCAGCAAGGTATGTAGCGTTGTTTGTATACTTGCGTTACGTTTCATTCTCATGGTTGGGAATCACGGCGTTGCTGATTGGTTGGTGCTGTGGTTGAAATGTCGTCTTTCGTGAAAGCCCTTCGGTGAGGCTTGGCTGCCTGGTTACCGATGGCGCGCTCTGGAACTTCTTCTGTGGGTTTCTTCGTTGCAGTTCTGGCACGAAGTCTCATTGAGAGTTCTCGAAGAGCGGATGACGTCAGCGGAGTCGGCGTAGCACCCGCAAGGGCCGAAGCCCGAGCGGCGAGCTTGCTTTCTTCAGATGGTCATGATAACGACGCGAACGTGAATGTACGAAAAGAACGTGTTTGGACGAGTCCAGACACCGAGTTTTGTTCCTGTGTGTCAGTCCGTCCCACGGATGATTGGTCCAATCGGATGTGTTTGCGGGGCTTAGCCACGCCTCACTTGGTTCCCCCTTTTGTGCATACATTAGGCCGGGTTTACGGCTGTCACATGGGACCAAGCCAATTACACTTTTAATTACCTTTATAAAGTAATTTTACATGAGCTCTTGTTCATGCAACCAATTTTCTGTGTACACCACTGTTGTTTGAATAAAATAAGCTTTCAATCGATACCACACATCCCCTATCTTACACACTCATTTATAGCTTTGTTCAAATTCAAATTCAAATTTTATTTGTCACATACACAGTCATACACAGTACGATATGCAGTGAAATGCTTAGGCGACTGCCCGTGACCTTAGAATAAAGACTATTTAAGACTATTTACACTAAATGAATATAACAAAGAAAGTAGAAATAGATTTAACTAAGAATAAAATAATAAAATATATGTACAGTAAAAATATACAATATCCAATAAGAAAAATAAGAAAAATATAAGAAAATAAAAAATGTAAGAAATATATAAGAAAATATAAGAGAATAAGAAAAACCTGGGTGTAAATGTAGAAAAATATATATACAATATAAGGAATATAAGAAAGCCTAGGTGTACCTAGGTGTACAGTATAGAAAATATGGGATATAAATAGAGATGTCCAGGGGGTGTGCAAGTATGCTGTAAAGTGTTTTGTACTTAAAGTGACCTGTGCTAATAAATAGTAATGTAGTGTGAAGGGTGTGCAATGATTGTCCCAAGAGTCCAGAGAGAGTGCAAGAAGCATGAGTGTGGATGTGTAAAGTGCGTCAGTCAGTACTGTTTGGTGTGCTGGTTGAGGACCGTATTGCCTGCGGGTAGAAGCTCCTCTTCAGTCTCTCTGTATTGGCCTTCAGGGAGCGGAATCGCTTTCCTGACCTCAACAGAGAGAACAGTCCATTGCTGGGGTGGCTGAGGTCCTTCACAATCTTCCTGGCCTTAGTCCAGCACCGCTTGTTGTAGATCGAGTGCAGGTCAGGGAGCTCGGTGTGGATGATGCGCTCAGCTGATCGCACAACCCTCTGTAGAGCTCGTCTGTCCTGCGTGGTGCTATTCCCGAACCAGGTCGTGATGTTTCCCGTCAGGATGCTCTCTATGGTGCAGGAGTAAAAGTTCCTGAGCACCTTGGAGGGCAGTCTAAAGTCTCTTAAGCGCCCGAAGTGGTAGAGATGCTGTCGGGCCTTCTTCACCACGGTGTTGATGTGACAGGACCATGACAGGTCCTGTTTGATGTGGACACCGAGATATCTGAAGGTGTCTACTCTCTCCACTGGGCTGTTGTTGATGACAGTGGTCTGGTAGTTCCTCTCCTGCTTTGTGCTAAAGTCTACTACCAACTCCTTCGTCTTGCTGACGTTTAGAAGGAGATTGTTCCTCTGGCACCAGTGCTCCAGATTTCCAATCTCCTCCAGGTAGGCCGTCTCATCATTGTCAGTGATCAGGCCCACCACGACGGTGTCATCAGCAAACTTGATGATGGTGGTGGAGTTAGTAGAGGCTACGCAGTCGTGTGTGTACAGAGAGTACAGTAGAGGGCTCAGAACACAACCTTGTGGTGCTCCAGTGCTGAGCGTGAGGGAGGCTGAGACAAGTCCACCCATCCTTACAGCCTGTGGTCTGCCAGTTAGGAAGTTGGAGATCCACTGACACAGAGATGAGCTGAGTCCCAGGTGCTCCAGCTTGGTGGTGAGTGTGGAGGGAATTATGGCATTAAATGGTGAGCTGTAGTCGATGAAAAGCATTTTAACATAATTCCCCCTTCTATTGTCCAGGTGTGTGAGAGATGTATGAAGAAGATGAGCGATAGCATCATCTGTAGAGCTATTTGACGGGTACGCGAACTGTAGTAGGTCCAGTGTGTCTGGTAGTGAAGAAATGATGAAGTCTCTGACCAGCCGTTCAAAGCACTTCATCACCACTGATGTGAGGGCTACAGATCGATAGGCATTTGGGGGAGGCAGGATGGGGTTTCTTTGGTACAGGAACAATGATGGACTCTTTGAAGCATGTAGGGATCACCGACTGAGATAAAGAGATGTTGAATATCTCCGTGAACACAGGTGCAAGCTGGTCTGCGCAGGCTCTGAGGACTCTACCTGAGCAGGCTGCCAATGTAGGAAGCCACGCACTTCAGAGCTGGATGTTGTTTGGAGCAGATAGAATCTACCTTAGTCAGTGATGTGGAGTCTCAGTTCTAGAAAGAGATCAATGTCTCATAGATAAACGTGGATGTCTTGGCTGCCTGGCATATGCGGCGTGAATTTTTCTACGCCGTGTGACGTCCTGTGGCTAGAGAGAGCAGGTTCTCAGTGTTCGGCTGTGAGGTAGGGTTCTTTGGAGGGTGCTGGGGGATGCGTCGACCCCGCCCCGTCACTTCTTCCACTACGTGTCGGTCCAAGAACAGGGGACCTGGTCTTGCTCAGCAGGGGTGAGCTGGGTGCATATCGTTTCCTCGTAGCACCATTCACAGGCGGGCTTGAGTTCCTCTGTGACACTGTGGGACTCTTCTTTACTATGGTCCAGCTGTCACATGGAGGTAGCTGATCTCGTTACTTGCCTTGTCCAGGTGAGTTTTGAGGGCTTCAATTCTGCCGTTTTTCTCCCTGGGGGCAGCCCTGGCATTTCTAGCAGCATTCTGCATACCGTAGCTTTTTGGAGTAGTTTTGCAGCGTAGTCTGCCTTGCCTTGTTCCCTTTCATGCATAGTAGTTGCCAGGGTTTCTTGTAGCCTGGTGATTTCCACTTTGTCTTGCTCTACCTCGTCACCCCCTTCCAGTTCCAGATGCTTAATGCGTCATTGTACGCGTGTCAGCTTCTGCTGGAGGGCGGCAGCGTGCCTCTCGCTCAGCTTGAGGGACGATGAGTGTGTGACGTAAGGAGCTGGTGATTTTGGACAGTTCGTTGGGATTGTAGCACTGACTTGGGACTTACCTTATAAAGCTCATTAAGTTGTCATCCAGCTGGTCCTGTGTCTGGTGCTTTCGTGTGTCGCCTTAGGTAGGCGGCTGTCGGTTGCAACACTTAGCGATGTCTTCAGATCTTCACAGCGACTGACGTGGTCTGCGGTGTGAGACATGTTTTGACGGGGTTCTAGAACCACTACTGACACAGATGTTATGTATAAGGAAAAAGAAACAAACAAAATTAAAACAAAATAGGGCGAACAGATGAGTGAGTGAGGCTAAGTGTGGTTCTCTGTGACTGTGATCCTCTGGTGGGCGTGCTATTAACTGGGAGTCTCTGTGGGAAGAGCTAGAACACAGTTAGCACAGCTAGAGAACAGAGGCAGAAAAGAAGACCACACAGAGCAAGGGATAGAGTGGTGACGATAAGCTTCCATTTTTCTATAAGTGGGGGTTCTACTTTTGTAAGCAAAGGTTACAACCGATGTTAATCCGAGAAAACAAACAAACAAAAAAAAAACGAATCTGCATTTCTGACAGCAGAAGATGTTCATTACCAAATTTAATTCCCCCTTTTGTTTTTTTATTATTAAAAGGGGTGCTCCTGAATAAAGGGGTTTTGAAATCTGGATTTCTCTGTACCATGACAGCGATTTTTATTTCAAATTTCCTCTAGGTGAAAGAAAACAATAACGATGACAGTACTGGTTTACTCAGCTAGTAGGGTTGACAACCATACACAAACAAACGCTTCTAGATCTGTCTTCAGTTTTATGGACGGTTTTCTACTTGACCTGCTTTAGCCGTGGATTAGTAGGATTTCGGCAAGAAAAGGGAAGGTACAGTGAGAGTTAAAGCCTTTGAAACTAAGAATTCACATTTCAAAATATGTCACATTTCTGTAAAGTTCTCTGCTTTGTGACTTTCACAGGTACAATCCTACCATAACAGCAGTAGTCACGCTAGAAGAGGAAACTGAAAAAGAGAGAAGAAGATAGTGTGAGAAGACCCTAAATTCCCTTTGGGGTTTCGCTAACTGGATGGGCTGATACACTTATCCACTAGGCTCAGTGATGAGCTGGGTTGATTCATTTGGAGCTCAGTGGTAGGGTCCTCCGTCTGAGCGCCCCAGGTGAGCTCCTGTAAGGTCTTACCGAACACTCCATGCCACCGTATTGCTGTGAACCGCTCAAACAGCCTGTGGCGTTTAGCATAACCGTGCAGGTTTTGGGGAAGGCATTTCAACGACTAACAATAGCCAACATCAATAGCCAACAGGTGGTGCGCCCAAGCCTTCGCACAGTTAATTTTGTTGACTCCTTCTCCACTGCACAATTGCTGATGCCTGCTGCGTGCTTACGGTGCAATATGAGGACCGAGATATTCGGTTTTCCCCCAGCCGGCACCAGGTTACGCCAGAACGGGTGACTCACGCAGTGTAACTCACCGTGAGGACAACCGTCACCGCACCAGTCAGGCACTAGGGAAAACGTTATCAACTCACCAGACTTAAGCGAAATTAAACCTATGCAGTTTGGGCTCAGTTAGTGAACTGATTGAGGACAAGTAAGTCCTAGTTGATAGGGAGAAAACATTTTGAAATTTGAATTTCAAATCATGAATTGTAGCTAGGCGGCACGGTGGTGTAGTGGTTAGCACTGTCGCCTTGCACCGCCAGGGTCCGGGTTCAATCCCCGGCCAGGCTCGTTTCCCGTCTCTGTGTGCATGGAGTTTGCATGTTCTCTCCGTGCTTGGTGGGTTTCCTCCGGTTTCCTCCCACAGTCCAAAGACATGTAGGTCAGGCTAATTGGCTTTCCCAAATTGCCCGTAGTGTGTGAATGAGTGAGTGTCTGTGCCCTGCGATGGATTGGCACCCTGTCCAGGGTGTACCCTGCCATGTGCCCGAAGGCTTCAGGCCCCCCGTGACCCTGAATACAGGATTAAGCAGTATAGATGATGAGTGAGTGAGTGAATTGTAGCTAATTATGGAGCTTTAATTAGCATTAAAATTGGTAGGAGAAAATTTTTATTAACTTGATCAAGCATACATCATTGAATGAGGGATCCAACTCTAATTGATTACTTAATAATTTTTTAAATTTCAAAGTAATAATGCTGGTTGGCGATTAAGCCTGAATTATGCTTATAATCAAAATCATAAAAGTAGTTACAGTTAAGTTAATCCACCAGTGTCTGTACGATGAACACTAAACTGCAATAATGTATGAAATTGAATTGAAAATTATCAACAATTAGAAAATGATCAACATTCAGGATGTCATCAATATTTCTAAAATTTGTTTTAATTAACTTATAAAGTAATAAGTGGGTCAGGAAAAAAAAGATCCACTGATGTGAGTTAAAGTTAGATGTAAAGAAGTTAGGTCACTTTAACAATTTTCGTACAGTGCATTCACAACTGAAAGATGCTACGTGCTAACCCCGAGTCTTCGATGCTACTAGCATGGATGCTACATGCACATAGGCTACGGTGTAAACACGCTAGGTTTGCTAACTAGCGTAGCTTATGCTAGGCTTTGTTTACAACTGATTTTAGATGGCGCTGGCTGACTGCGCATGCGCACTTAAAAGTTATCCCGGAAGCGGTTGTTTAGAGTTTCCGGGTCACAGTCGTCACTATGGTTACGTACACCGCTTAAACGAGCGTGCTAGTTCACTGTGCTGGGTGGTCAGTGAAAATGGCAGCGTGTTTTATACTGAACAACCCGAAAAACACTAGTAACTCTGTAGTTGAACGACCTCGACTTCACTCGTTAGAGTGAGGCAAACAACTTGGCTGTTTACACACTTAACACCACAATGTTGCTGAGATCTCAGCGGATCTAAGCCCTTTGTCAGACATGACAGATAACATAAGACGCACAAATAAACATGGCTTTTAACCACACAATTTCCTTGATCGCAACTTACTGAAATGCGCTCGGGCGCTCTCTCTGAGAATCAAGAGGTATTGAGACTTTAGTTAGCTACTCTAAGCTCGGTACCGGTACATAGTTGAATTTGAAAGTGGAACACGCACAGACAGATTCACTATGGGAGGCCTCTTTTAAAGAGAAAAAGCAAGGAACACGCTTACTCCTCTCTTGGTGCGCTTTTCTATAGCGACTTGGTCCGTCTCAGCAGACAATAGTTACCCTTTATAGCGGAGCTTAAAAGTGGAACACGCACTTCCAGCTCGCTATGAAGGCCTTATAAGAGAAAGAACAATGAACACGCTTGCTCTTCTCTCAATGCGCTTTTGTAGCAAAAAAGAGAAAAACAACTCACGTTGCATTTCAATCATTCATACAATGGTTTGCAGAACACGTATGTATACAGTATCGGAAAACTCAGTTTCTCTGTCTCTAATCTATTTCCGGATAATAGAAGAGATATAGTAAACTGTCTTGGTTTTAAGAATTTTTAAGCCAAACAAAGCCCGCTTGCATTCTCCACCAATATATGTAGTATTTTAAATGGGGAGACAATGCTCTTCAAACTCAAATGGAGCCTTAATAATAATAGTTTCTTGCAATAAGCAGAGTTTTGTTATTGGTCTTTCCAACTGACCGGTTTTGGTCTGAACACAAGCACGTCGAACAATACCAGAAGCATCTGGTAGGGTCCTGAGAATTCTTCCTATAATCCAAGAATTCCTTGGAGCCGTATTATCTACAATGAGAACAATGTCTCCAGGCATTAAATTTCTTTTCGGCTTCTGCCACTTTTGCCGCTCTTGCAGTAGTGGCAGGTATTCTGTAGACCATCTAGACCAAAAGAGGTCTGCCATATATTGAATTTGTGTCCATCTCCTACGTGAATAACAGTCCTCTTTTACGAACACTCCTGGGAACATGATTGGTTCTTTTTTCATGAGCAGAAGATGATTCGGAGTCAACTGCTCTAAGTCATTTGGATCATCCGATGCTTTTGTAATCGGCCGGTCGTTGATAATGGCTTCAACTTCACATAAGATGGTGTAAAGCCCTTCCTCGTCTACTACCTGTTGATTCAACACTAAATTTAAAACCTTCCAAACTGTGCGAATTTGTCTTTCCCATACTCCTCCCTGATGGGATGCCATCGGAGTATTGAAAACCCACTTAATTCCCCTTTGGACAAGAACGTCACTTATTTTGGACTGATCTAAATCTTGGATAGCTTCTTTAAGCTCTCTTTCAGCTCCAACGAAGTTCTTACCATTGTCCGATCGGATCGTAGACGCTTGTCCTCTCCTGCAGATGAAACGTCTTATGGCATTCATGCATGACGAGGTATCGAGGCTGTTGGCCACTTCAATATGAACTGCTCTTACAGTTAAACATGTAAATAGCACTCCATACCTTTTTACCAAACTGCGTCCTCGTTTTATCAGGAAGGGGCCAAAATAATCCACACCTGTATGTGTAAAGGGAGGATCATCCGGCAAAAGACGATCTCTTGGCAAATCTGCCATTTTCTGTTCACTGACTTTGGCATGTAACCTTCTACATGTGGTGCATTTGGAAATCAACTTTCTTATGACTGCATTGGCGGCTGCAACCCAGAATTTATTTAGTAATTTTGAAAGAATCTGATTTCTACCACTATGGCCTGAGTTCTTATGTATGTCTTTCAGAATCAACAAGGTTATGTGCTGCCTTTTATCCAGAATTGCAGGATACTTAGCAGTTTCTGGCATTGCAGACTGATTCAAGCAACCACCTACTCGTAATACACCTTCTTTGACTACTGTCCAGCTTGTACAGAGGACTACTTCTGACATGGCTACTCTTTTGTAATGACTTGAACTCATCAAGAAATGTCTGTCTTTGGCTATAGCGGATTAAACTCAATTCAGCACTTTCAATGTCTTCAACTGAAAAAGGTTTTTTAATCAAAGTCCCTTTCAGTTCGAGCATTTGATGTTCCAAATAAGCTTGCTGTTTGTTTGGATCCTTTTCGGTTTGAGTCACAGCTTGAATCTCTCATCTCTTTTTTGATAGTAACTGCAGTATTGCCTTCAGCCGTAATATCCAAACGATTGCCCTTTTTAATTTGAACCATTCTGAGTAATACGCAATCAGTTTATCCAGAGGTTTCTCTTTTCCAGTAGCCACAACACAGTTTACTGCAGCTGATTTCTTCAATTCTAGCTCCACTTTACCTGCCTGATCTGGTCGCCCTGGCCATTCACTTTTGTTTTTGCAAAGAAATTCTGGACCTTTCAACCAACTTTCTTTTTTCAGGAATTTTTCGACTTTGATCCCTCTGGAAGCTATATCTGCTGGGTTTAACAAGGTACTAACATATTTCCACTGGAAGGGCTCTCAAGCTTCTCGAATAAATGAAATTCTATTGGCAAAAAACATTTTAAACCGTGAGGCTTCGTTTTCAATGCATTGAAGCACTGTGAGGCTATCGGTCCAAAACATAGGGTCTTTGAGTTGCAGCTGAAGCTCTAGCCTTAACATTCTGTTCATCTTTGCTGCAACAGTGGCTGCAGTCAACTCCATTCTGGGGATTGTTATTTGTTTCAGTGGCGCGACTCTTGCTTTAACCATTACAAACGAACAGTGCCTCTCTCTACTCTCATTTGTGAGCAATAGGTAGGAGACTGTGCCATAGCCAACTTCACTTGCATCGGCGAAATGATGCAATTGAGCAGACATGATAGGACCAAAGTTGTCTGGCTTGAAACATCTCTTTACACTGAAGTTTGACAATTGTTCTATGTCTTTTTGCCACATTAACCACTTTTGTGCTTGATTCTCTGGAATATTCTGATCCCAGGCACACTTGTCCTGGCACAACTGTCTTAGAAGAAGCTTTGCTGGAAGAATACGGGGTGCTATCAGACCAAGAGGATCATATATAGAGTTCGCCACAGAAAGTATTCCTCTTTTAGTAATAGGTCTTTCTTGTACATTTATGGTAAATCTAAATGTATCTGTCTCTGTACACCACCTTATACCAAGAGCTCTTTCGACTGGTAGATTGCTTTTGTTGAAATCTAAATCTTTGACTTGTGTGGTTCTTTCCTTCTCTGGCAAGGATAACAGGACCGCTCTGTTATTGCTCACCCAGTTTGTCAAGTGAAATCCACCCTTAGAGCACACTGATATCAGACTTCTTGTTAGTTCAATTGCTGCTTTCTCAGAAGCTACCGATTTCAAGCAATCGTCCATGTAAACGTTTTGCAGAACAGAATCGACTGCTTCTGCTGTTGTCTCTGTTTTTGCATCTATTGCAGTCTTTCGTAATGCCAAGCATGAACAATTGGGAGAAGAAGTTGCTCCGAAGATCTCCTTCAGGCCACCACAAAAATCTCAAAAGATCTGCATCAGCATCTGGGACTTTTACTTGGTAGAACATTGATTCAATGTCTGCCATGATAGCGATTGGCTCTTGTCTGAAACGATTCAATATGCCAATGAGAGTGTTAGTCAGATCAGGTCCCTGCATTAGTTGCTTATTCAGTGAGAAGTTCTGGTAGGTTGCTGTGCAGTCGAAAACAACTCTAATTTTGTTCTTTTTAGGGTGATAGACTCCATGATGTGGGATATACCACACCCTGTCTGGGCGTTCTAGTTGTTCAGAAGGCACTTTTTCTGCATAGCCTTTGTTAATTATGTCAGACATGAAAGCTTTGTAGTCTTCATAAAACTTTGGGTTCTTAATGAGTTTCCTTTTAAGGCCATGGTTGCTCTGCTATGCATCTGCTGTTAGGGATCTTGACAAGATTATTCTTGAAGGGTAGTCCTATACAATAATGTCCATCTTTATACTGGATTGATTGTTCAGCAGAATGCATGAATTTCTTATCCTCTTGCGACATTTCTGGTTTGTCACTGTAATTGCGTTCAGGGAAATCTGCATTGAATTGCTCTACCAACAGCGTTTCAATGTCTACAACCACAATCCTGTTCACAGCGAAACTTGAACATCTCACCTGGTCTGATTCTGTGTTTGCATCATTCCGTAAGGGCCCGTTAACTATCCATCCCAATGCTGTCCTAATAGCATAAGGTCTATTTCCTTCGCTATTTATTACTTGCCATGCCTTCTATTGCTTTGTGCACATTGGCACCAATAAGCACACCTATATCTGCCTTAAGAGGAAGAAGTTTAACCTGCTGCAGATAAGGCCATTTTCCTAAGTCTTTTTGTTGCGGGATATTCTCTTGTTTCACTGGGATCTCTTTCTGGGTAAACATCCTAAGAAGTTCTATGTAGTCCTCACACTTTAAGCCATATTTCCAAGTCTGACAACATTTTGCTATGAACCGATTTCTCTTGTCCCATAGTACGAAGGAGAATCTCCGTCCTTCTGCCTTTCAAGTTCAAATCTCTCATTAACCCCTCTGTGCAAAAGGTTGCAGAACTTCCTGGGTCAATGAAGGCATATGTCTTTACAACTTTGTCACATTTCTTTGACTTAATCTTCACTGGGATTATGGCTGGGATACATTCACTGTTTCCGGCCCCAGTGTATCCATACGTTTCATGGACTACTGAAGATAAGCTTGCTCTGGTCTCATTCTTATCGCTACTACTGGATCTGTTCTTATTAGGAATGTGCCAAATACTTGGATGCATTTTAAACCATTCTTGACAAGTAAGTCTTTTCTTGCAGTTTTTGCTTAAATGTCCCTGTGTGAGGCATCCATAGCATAGTCCCTTTGATTTCAAAAACTCGATTTTGTCCTTGTGTTCTTGCTCTTTAAACTTGAAACATGAATTCAAAGCATGGTTCCTTTGACAGAATGTACATGCTTCAGACACTATCTTGTCACATTGAGGTTTTGTTTCTTTCCTTGTCTCGACTTGTTTCATATGTTCGGTACAGACACTCATGACAAAACTACCTTTGGAAATACTCTTTTTGTACTTCAAGTCGGGAGTCTGGCTTTTCCTCCCAGCGTTTACACCGGTTGACTCCAAACAGTGGGTCATTTTTTACTTTGGCTCTTCTGCCAGACCTTTCATGAATGTCATATGCAACATTTCTCCAACGCTCTCTCATCTTGTATGGGAGTTTGGAGATGACAACTCTCATATTAGTAGGGTTGTCCATTTCAGCCATGTAATCCACATCCTGCATAGTGTTAAGGTATCCAGTCAAGAAAAGAGAATACGCATTCAGCATCTTCCCATCTTCTGACTTAATCTGAGGCCATTCCAATCCCTTTTCAATGTATGCTGAAGCAATTTTAAGTTCATCACCATAATGGTGTTGCAGTAGTCTTCTAGCCTCTTTGTATCCACTTTCTGCGCTCATATGTACACAACTCTTAACCAGGTCGTGTGGTTCACCGCTGGTATATTGCTCCAAATAGAACAGCTTGTCTTTCATGAGTCTATACTGAGACATGTGAAATTAGCTAGGCCTTTAGGGGCACCAACGGCAGTGGTCAGGTGTATCCCAGGAGCCAGAGCACCGGACATAGCAGGTAATCTTAGGGCTCTAGGACAGCATAGGTTCTCCAAGATAGTGGTACATGCTGGAGCTTCGCCTTCGTCAGTCAGAGGTTAGTAAGAGTAACTTTACAGAGGTGTTTAAACTAGCGAAGGCGATGTCCGAAGAAGTAGTTTGCTCTGGTCCCATCCCAATGAGACGTGGCGACATAGCTTACAGCAGGTTATGGTCGCTAAACCGCTGGATGTCCAGGTGGTGCTCCGAAAACAACGTGGGCTTCATAGACAATTGGAAGACCTTTGAGGGCAAAACTGGCCTGTTAGGGCGGGACGGTGTCCATCCCACTCGAAAAGGTGCTGCTCTCATTTCTTGCAGTATAGCACATAGTCTATACTATGTGAAGAGGCCTAGTTAATCGGTGACAATCCAGAGCCCAGGCCAGGGAGCAGACAGACAGGCTAAACCAACCGTCTGCTAGCTGCATAGAGTCGTCACTCAGGATTCATTATATTGAGACTGTGTCTATTCCCCGAGCTAAACATAAACATGAATTTAGAAAGACTCAGAAAGTCTGTTTTAGTAATTTAATTAACATAGATACCACAAACTCAGATCACACTGAATGCGCAGCCAGCACCTCTGACCTGAAGCTAGGACTGTTAAATATTAGATCTCTCGCATCTAAAGGAGGTATTGTTAATGAAATTATGAAATTATCACAGATCAGGAGTTTGATATATTATGTTTAACAGAAACCTGGATTAAACAAGATGAGTATGTAGCTTTAAATGAAGCTAGTCCTCCTGGATACAGCTACATACACCAGCCTCGGCTAACTGGTAGAGGAGGAGGCATCGCAGTTATTTATAATGATAATCTGTCTCTCGTACAAAAACACAGTTTTAAATTTAATGCATTTGAAGTTCTCTATAACATAAAGTCATGTAACATAAAGTCAGCTTAGTCGATCCCGCTAATCATCATTTACAGACCCCCAGGGCCGTACTCGGAGTTTCTCTGCGAATTTGCAGATTTCCTCTCAACCCTTGTTGTTTCTGTAGAGAAAGCGTTAATTGCTGGAGACTTTAATATTCATTTTGAGAATACAGAAGACCCTCTGAGAACAGCATTTTTATCCATACTGGACTCAGTAGGAGTAAATCAGTTTGTAGTAGGACCCACACATAAAGCAGGTCACACTTTAGATTTAATATTATCCTTCGGATTAAATATAGGAAATATAAACAAAATTCCACAGTCTGAAGTTATCTCGGATCACTACCTTGTCTCGATTAAAGCTGTCAGACCAACCAAGGCGTCAGTGCAGGTGAACACACATCCGCCTACAATCAGGGCAGAAACAAACTACAATTCCCAACAGTCTCGTTCCAGGTCATCTGAATACTAGAACACCTGCTACCAATTAACCTGATGCTTAAATAGGGCTCAGCAACTGAACGACTTTGCGAAATATACGCTCTCGTGAGTTTTCCGGACGTTACCAAGCATTTATTCTCGTGATTGTCTTTTTGTGTATGACCTTGCTCCGTTTAATCGTTTCCGATTCTTTGCCTACCCTAGTTTTTGTGTTTTGCCGATCGACCGACCCTTGCCTGTCCTTTGACTACGATTATTGCTTACCCGTGTTTTGTTTACAACGCTTAATAAACACTGCCTTTTACCTGCACTTGCGTCCTCCTTCACTGGAACCTGACAGAATACTTCGCCTCCATGGACGCAGCGGGGGAAGTAAATGTGCGAGAAGCACCCATAAGTCATGCACGCGTACTAAACAAACTTCGCCAGGACATCGCGCAGATTCGGATGGACATGATGCAGATGCAGCAGGAACAACATCGCATGAAGGAGACCCTGGAACAACTACGCCAGGCGACGGCTACGAGCCCACCTGCTCTGCTCCCAAGCCAGGTGATAACTCCACCCGTCACTCCCACTGCTACGCTCGTCACACGTCCCGACAAGTATGCCGGAGACCCAGCAGAATGCCAGGGCTTTATTCTTCAATGTTCTCTTTACTTTGCGGGACAAGAAAACATCAGTGAACAAGGAAAGATTGCCCAGTTCATCACTCTTTTGACTGGAAAGGCTCTTAAGTGGGCCACGGCTGTGTGGAATCAAGGGGGGGAGAACACCACTTCCTTTCAACATTTTCTCGAACTTTTTAAACGAGTTTTTGACCACACTCTGGAGTGTAAAGAGGTAGGCGAACAGCTGTTGACTTTCCATCAGGGAAAACACAGAATACAGAGAACACGGAATACGCACTGAATTTTCGCACACTCGCTGCAGGAGATGAATGGAAAACTGCCTTTAGCACCACCTCTGGACATTATGAGTATTGTGTGATGCCCTATGGCCTGTCTTCTGCACCTGCAGTGTTTCAAAGTTTTATCAATGAGATTCTCAGAGAGAAACTGGGAAAGTTTGTAATTGCTTACATCGATGACATCCTAATATATTCCCCAGACTTGCCCACACACATTAGTCATGTCAAGAGCGTTCTCACATGCTTGTACAATAATCACTTGTATGTAAAGGGAGAAAAGTGTGAGTTCCACAAGAAGAAAATCTCCTTCCTGGGCTACATTATAGACTCAGAGGGAGTGCAAATGGATGAGGAAAAGGTAGCAGCTGTCAGAGACTGGCCAATGCCCAAGTCAGTAAAGGAGCTACAACGCTTCCTAGGATTTGCAAACTTCTACAGACGTTTTATCAGAAATTTTAGTAAAATGGCAGCTCCACTGACCAATTTAACCAAGGAAGTCAAGAAGAATATGAGGTGGAACCAGGAGGCAGAAGAAGCCTTTTTCAGGCTAAAAGGGGCCTTCATCTCTGCCCCCATTCTAAAACATCCAGACCCATTGAAACCATT